>PVKZ01005558.1:0-50832 GCA_004027375.1 Macroglossus sobrinus | reverse complement strand
CAAACAAAAATAATAATAAATGGGACTATATCAACCCAAAAAGTTTTTGTACAGCAAAGGAAACCATCAACAAAACAAAAAGACAACTGACTGGGAGAAGATATTCGCTTATGATACATCTGATAAGAGGTTAATATCCAAAATTTATAGAGAACTTATACTACTCAACAACAACAAAACAAACAATCCAATTAAAAAAATGGGCAGAAGACCTGAACAGATACTTCTCCAAAGAGGAAGTATAGACAGCTAACAGTCAAATGAAAAGATGCTCAAGGTCGCTAATCATCAGAGAAATGCAAATTAAAACCACAATGAGATATCGCCTTACACCTGTCAGAATGGCTATCATCAATAAATCAAAGAACAACAAGTGTTGGGGAGGATACGGAGAAAAGGGAACCCTCATACATTGTTGGTGGGATTGCAAATTGGCACAGCAGCTATGGAAAACAGTATGGAGGTTGCGCAAAAATTAAAATGGATATACCTTTTGACCCAGCAATTGCACTTCTGGGTATTTATCCAAAGAAAACCGAAACAATAATTCATAGAGATCCATGCATTTCAATATTCGTAGCACAATTTACAATAGCCCAGATATGGAAGCATCCTCAATACTCATCAACAGATAATTGGATAAAGAATATATGGTTCATATATACAATGGAATATTATTCAGCCATTAAAAAATGAAATCTACCATTCACAATGATATGGATGGACATAGAGGTTATTATGCTGAGTGAAATAAGTCAGACAGAGAAAGATAAATACCATGTGATTTCACTTAAATATGGTATCTAAGGAACAAAGAAAAACAGAGAACAGACTCACAAATATAGTGGATAATCTGATGATGGAGGGGAGGGGTGTCGAAAGGCTGAGAGAATAGGGTGAAGGATTAAAGAAGTACTAATTAGTACTTGATAGTTGGGCATGGGGAGTATGGCAGAGGGAATGTGGTTAGCATTAATATGATGGCTAAGTGGAGGGCCAGGGGAGAGAGGGAACAATTGGGTGGATTGTTTTATGAACATTATTGATGTCTAACCAATGTACTGTATACTTGAAACTGATTTAAATAAATTTATATGAAAAGGAAGTTATGGTTCATATATACAATGGAATATTACTCAGACATTTAAGAAATGAAAACCTACCATTTGCAATGGCATGGATAAGCCTAGAAGTTATTATGCTGAGTGAAATAAGTCAGACAGAGAAAAATAAATACCATATGATTTCATTTAAATGCAGAATGTAAGGAACAAAAAGAACCAACTAATCAAAAACAGATTCACAAATGTACAGGACAATCTGGTGACTGCCAGAGGGTAGGGGTTTTCGAAGGCTGTGAGAGAGAGGCGAAGGGTTAAAGAAGTACAAATAAGTAGTTTATTGATGTTTACAGGGATGGGGAGTACAGTATAGGAAATATAGTTAGCATTAATATAGTGACTAAGTGTAGAGCCAGAGGAGAGAAAGAGCAATCAGGGTGATTGTTTCATAAACTATATAAATGTCTAAGCAATGTAGTGTATACTTGTGACTAATAAAATAAAATTAATAAAGACAAAGATGCCCACTAATTTTTTAATAACAAATAATTCACAGTTTTCTTAGTTTAAGTCTCAAATATATGTTTTATAATTCTTATGATTTATTATAAAATTTAGGTGTTTATAATTTTTAAAAGCATAAGTGTGTATTTATTTTATCTGACAACCCTACTTGAAAGGGGATAGAGAACCTGACCAAAAGAGCTTAGTATTACCAAGCAAAGGTTTCCAAGAGTAGTGGGCTTTAATCTCAGCTTTAAAGGAGGTTGAAATATGGGAGAAATCTAATGAAAAAATAAAAAATGAATTTATTAAACCTCGACTATTTTCTGGATGCTTTGCTAGGTACTTTACTGTATGTTAATTCATTGCAATCTCAGAACGATACTGTGAGAATAGCTGATATATGGAAATAACTTGTGTGTCTATTGATGAGTGAGTAGATAAAATGATACACACACACACACACACACACACACACACACACACACACACATATATATATATATATATAATGGAATATTATTCAGTCTTAAGAAATTTCAGATGTTATGCCATTTACAGCATCATGGATGAAACTGGAGGATATTATACTAAGTGACATTAGTCAGATACAGAAAGACAAATATCGCATGATCACATTTATATATAGAATCTTAATTAAAACTCATGGAAGCAGAGAGAATAATGGTGGTTGCCAGGTGCTGGAGGAAATGGGGAGATGTTGTCAAGGAGTCTAAACTTTCAGTTATAAGACAAGTTCTGGGTATCTAATGTATAGCATGGTGTCTATAGTTAATAATATATTGTATACTTGAAATTTTGCTAGGAAGATAAATCTTAAGTGTTCTCATCTTAAGAAAAAGGCATCTATAAGAGGTGATAGATATGTTAATTAGGGCTTTTTGTGATAATATTTTCACAATTTGTACATATATCAAAATATCACACAATCTTAAATTTATACAAATTTTATAGGTCAATTATATCTCAGTAAAGCTGTAAACAAACAATACTGTGAGGTAGGTATAATTAACCTCTCCTTTTAGAAATATATAAATCTAGAAGTTAAGACTCAGAAGTTTAATAACTTGTCTTAAGTTGCAAAACTAATGAAGCCAGACTTATATTGTGTATGTGTGTTGGGATTTTCCCTCAAAGCCTATACTTCTTAGTAGGGGAGAGTACTTGTGTGAAGGATGACAACAAGCTTTCCTTGTGTGCAATGATGGTTAGTCCTATATGTTGGGTACACAAGAAAGGTTAGCTCTGAAAATCAAAATGTTCAGTGTGCAAGAATGGGCTAGTTTTTTGAACATCAGATATACTGTTTAGTATCAGATGGATAATTGGGAAGAATGTGGAGGCAGAAAAATGAGTTAGAAGGTTTCCCTCGCCCCCAGTAATTTCTATTTGAGTTGATATGGGCTTGGTGTGGGATGAAAATTTAGAAAGAGTAGGGAAGAGGCATGCATATTTGAAAAACCTTAATCCTGATCATGGGAAGCCCAAAATGAAAGAGGTTCAGGTGAGAGAACAATGAACTAACTTACTTCTAGATATTTTATTTATAGGGTGCTGTGGGACAGATTATACTAAAGCAACAAGCAATGTGGGCTCAGAGCAAGTCTAGGAAACATCTGTTATTAGGTAGAAAATAAAGATATATGAGAAGATCATACCCTGAAGAAAGAATGAAAAGATGAAAGAGAGGAAGGCCAAAGTCCAGGTCTTGGAGGAGGAGGTGGTGGAGGCGGGTTGATGGTGAGCAAAGAAAAGAGGTTGAAGGGCAAGGCAGGGTGTTAAGAGAAACAGGCCAGTAGAAGCATGGATATCTGACCTATCTGGGGGTCATACCTGTGACTGGACCTTATTTGTCTGTATGAGGCAACCAGGAACAGGTGGTGTTCATTCTGGTTTTGGAAAGTCAAATTCCTATTCCATAGTGTGGCAGTGATTTAATTAGATAACTAATATATTTGAAAGATTTACAGCATCAGCCTAGAACTCTGTTCCAAAGTACAAGCCAATGAACTTCACTGTATGCTTGTTTTAAAATAAGGCAACACAATAATTCAGTTTTAGAGTTTTTATAGCTTCTCTGTGCCTTTACAATTACACGGTGTGCTGTATACCCTGACTTGCATGCTATGCTTCAAATTACTTTTGGTTATGGTCTTTTTATCATTTCATTGGATTCTAAAGTTACTAGCCATTTCAGTCACTGGCATTATAGTTATCTATAGAGAAAATTAAACAGGTAACCATTTACATGCCAAGAGTAGATGGAAAATGAGCTAAAATTGAATGTTTCTTTCTTAGCAATCTCTATGCCAAATTCTTATATTAATCATCGAAATATTTTGATTCAGATCTTTCCATTGGATCCTGTTGTCTCATAAGTGGTATGTTCAAAATTCCAGATGTGGCATTTGTACCTTAATACATTATTCAACAAAAATGTTACTCCGGTTTGCTAAGGCTTAAAGGCTATGGGCAACAACAGCTTAGAAATTTAGTATGTCTCCTCAATAGGAAAATACACCAAACTCATTTTTGGACAATTGAAATGTATTAAATGTGTTTGGGCAGTAAAACCTAATTTGACATCACGGCAGACAGAAAGGCTCAGGGACTCATGTTACTTAGGTCTATAGCTTTTAAACCAGAAGGGAAGGGAGCACCCACATATACATATATGCTTTTAGCTATTTAGCGATACATCTAGTTTCCCTGCTTTTGTACTGCTGCCAAGAGTAGTACTGGATAGATATTTTAGTACTATCTAGTCTAATGCAATTTAGGAAGTTAACTCCTGAGTTTTAATGAGTGTTTCCCTTACCTGTTGAGTTTGTGCCCATGGAGAGCTTGACTGTGATTCCAGATTAGAACAAAGGCTTGACTGGAAAGTCCTCCTAGTCCTCTTAGTTGTTGAGTTCTGTTTCTGAGCAGCTTCTTATGACAAGTTTCTGTTTTAAGAGCAGAGTCATTTGATGCTCCACATGTAGGCTCTTCTTGTTTCTCTCTCTCTCTCTCTCTCTCTCTCTCTCTCTCTCTCTCTTTCTCTCTCTCTCTCTCTCTCTCTCTCTCTCTTATCTATCTATCTATCTATCTATCTATCTATCTATCTATCTATCTATCTATCTATCTATCTATCTACCTCTATATCTATCTCTCTCTCCCTTCAGCCCATGGTAGCCCAGACCTTTGAAAATTTTTCATAAAATACCCCTAGAGAAGCTCCAGATATGTGAGAGCAGCAATTTAGATTGGAAAAGAACACAAGGACCTAAAAACTAGTTTCAATATCCTTCTTTGGTTGTCTGTTGAATGTGGCAGCCATGACTATACATGAAAGGTTTGGTAAGTTGATTCATCATGGCTTACAGACTGGTAGAAATACCCTTCTCTTCTCTGGCAGGGTATCATCTTCTGTTGACCCCGGCAGGCCTGGTGTTTCACACCTTGGGGGTTTTTCTATGCCAAACTTGAGCCTCCCTCTTTTTTGTAGTAGAAGCTTAACCATCTTGAAGAAGCCAAGAATATTTATGTGTTAGTCTGAGTTCTGACCCTGAGACAAGGATTTGAAACAAAATAGTTTATTTGGAAATTTATTCTAGGAAATATCAGTGAGGGTGTGTGGATGTAGGACAGGAAAGAGAGGCCAGGTTATAATGTACAGTATCAAGCAGGTTACTACTGTGGGAAACTGTGGCTCAGTACCACTGGGGCCCTCTGGGAGACAGTGTGGAACATGCCTCAGAATTGCCCCAGCAAGGAACCTGGGATATTTGTCCTTCAACTCCCATTCATCATTTACTGAGGGCTAATCCTAGGGAAATTAGCTCATTGGAACATATGTTTCACCTAACTTCATGATAAATATCAAGGAAGAGAATGATCTACTCTTGGTTCCGATGAAAAATGAAAACATTAGGAGATTTAGGAAAATTAGTGCCCATCTTGGTTCCTGGCTGCTAATACTCATTCATCTTTTTGGGGAAAAAATGGTGCCCAAATTCTTTGGGTTGGTAGGAGATCCTGAGAACACAGTTGCTTCTGACTTGAGTTATAACTATCCTCTCTATAGGCATTGCTCTGACTTCCTCCTACTTATCAATTCACTTTGCACATGGTTCCAAATAAGCCTTTCACAGAATGCTGCTCTTTCCTTCTCTTCATCTCCTTACCCTGTCTCCTAAGATTCCTTTCCCTAATTTGATTTTAGCTTACTTGCCAAGCATCTCTCCTATCTGCACTCTGTGTTTCATTCAAATGAGATTATTCTGGGTCATATTTAAGGCCTTTCTCTTTTGGACCTCCATTTATGTTGTTTTGTCCCTCCATGAAACATTTATTACCTTATTTGGCTTGTTGGAATCCATCAAGTCTATAAGGCTCCACTCAAAGTTCTCTCTTTCTCAAAGCCTTTTCTTGGCCTTTAACTCTCTGTGACACTTTTATACTGTCTTTTATTATTGTGTCTTGTATATGCTCTTTCTCCTATTAGATCTTAAATGTATTGAAGTCAAGGACCATGTTTTATTTATCTCTGCATCAGTCCACATTCATCCAGTTAATTTAACAAATATTTATTGAAATCCAGAGACTGTACTCAGCATCGGGGCTTCAAAAATGAAAGAGATATGGTCCTTGCACTCAAGGGAGCTCACAGGCTAAGCACAGAGGTGTGACTGGTATAAGTAAATATGTGTGTGTCTGCCTCAGTGCTTCAAACATTAGCAAATAGTCAAAGCTTCTGAATGCACAGAATGAAGATAGAGAGAGATTTATCTCCAGCTTATTTCCTGCAAATGCTCAAGAAATTAACTTGGGAAGATAGTTTTGGGGGAGAAAATGAACATAATTGGATTATAGTGGGAAGTGCTTCTGTGTATCTCTCTTAAGGATGATAGAATAGTTTAAGAAAGAACAAATAAGCTTTAAAATCAGATTGCTTTGAGTTTGAAGTCTAGCTGTGCCAACATATAGATCTATGTAAACTTAGGCTAGCTGATTGCTTACTCTCTTATGTATAAAATATATAATATTCAACTAATAGCAGAGTTGTGAGAATAAATGATATACATAATGTCTAGCACATGTTTGAAATGTATTAGAAGCTTACTAACTAATGGGTTTCTTTGTATCTCCTGCTTTAAAAAAGATTTTGAATTTTCTCCATCTATATTAGAACAATCTGGGTAGAGACAGTTTTGGTCCTCTCTTTACCCTTTGCCTAACCAAAAAAAATTTTAACGTACTTTTTTTTCTTTACAAATTTTATACCCATTTCAATATTAGATTTAGGATACTGTTGGGCTCAGTGGTGGGGAGAGAGAGGGGTTGACACCTTTATGGGGGATCTAAAAGAAGACCTTTAGATACAGTAATGTTCTGAAAGTAAGGATTGTTTTAAAAGTTAGATCTTTCCACTGGAATTTGTGAATTATTAGAGCTTAACATGTTCTCATGAAATGATAACTGGTTCTTTTTATTTTTTTTAGGTGATTTCCAATTTTTTATGATTCAGTGAAAAAATGCTGGTTATTGTACCCTATCATTTCATCATTTTAAGTATTCCATACAGGGAGGCAGAGCAAGGCAGTATAACTCACTTTATGCAGTTCTGATACTTGGTTTGAAATGGCAACGCATATGAATCTTGAGAGTTATTTGTGATTATTTTTGCCACTTCTGATCCAATTACCAAGAATAATTTGGGAAAATTTCAAATATTTATATAGGGAAATTGTAAGCAGACACAAAGAACATAAAATACTGGCATGATAATGAAGAAATCTATTATTATGGTATTTTCAACATTATACAAGTAGATTTCGTTATAAAACAATCTTTTAAGTGGTGTTGAGCTTTAGGTTTGCTCCTTTCTGGAACCCTATTTGCTACTTTCTTGTATCTCCAGAGATTCAGTTCAAGAGTAAAATTCAGTTTTTCCTTGAGGGCAATCTTTCCTTTCTCCGTAACTGGGCTAGACAGTTATTCAGAGCGCTAATTTGGTCTCTATTCAACAAAGAAATATCCAGCCAGCCCTGATTGTGTATCTAGCATGCTCCCACTTCTTACTTTTTCTCTTCTGGAACTGTCTAGCTTTTTAAATTAAGGGGTTAAAAAGGACTTTAATAGTGCAAACAAAAGAAACAGAATGAAGGCCCAAAAAACGCCAAGAAATCCCAAGCATTCCATATGCTTGAAAGTTTGAAAATTCCATAGGACAAAAGGATCCTTGACCAGTGTTTCACGATATACTCCTGTGGGACAGACAACCTCAAAACCCAGTGTTCTCAAACAACGGGTTTATTATATCTCATAATTTTGTGTGTCACAAAATTGAGACAGAGTTCTACTGCTCAACTCTTCTGTTCTATGTTTTGTTGATTGGGGTTACCTGGTGGTATTTGATCAATGGCTTGTCTGGTCTGAAAAGGCCAAAATGGCTTTAAGCACATGTATGACATTCTGATGGGTATGATGGGAAGACCATTCATGTAGTCTCAGGGCCTTTCCACCAGGTCTCTTCAGCAACACAATCCAACTTCTTCCATGGAGGTTCAGGGCTCCAAAAGACCAAGTTAAAAGCTGCTGGTTTTCTTAAAGGCTGGGCCTCGAACTAGCATAACATCACTTCTGCCACCTTCTTTTGGTCAAAGGAGTCACAGTGTAGTCCAGAATCAAGAAGCGGAGAAACAGACCCTATCTCTTGATGGGTGATGTGTCAAAAAATTTGTAGCCATCTTTAATCTACCACTCTTAACTTTATACATTTTATTTATCTCTTTAGTCCCAGCCTTAAGCCTTGTATATCATTTACTCTAATAAATAGTGTTGTTCTAGCCCCAACTAAGTTCTCTGGTCTGGCCTGTTCACATTTGGGACACACTGATGAAGAGTGCTTTCCCTTATTCCCAGCCTTCAGGGTCTGCTCAGGAATCTTCTAGGTCTTTCTCCTTTGGATGTTTTTGATGCTTCTGTAAAAGATCCTTCTCTGAACGGGCTCCTGAGCTACTGAAGAAGTGACATGTGTTTGAAAAAATCAAGTCTAATGAATCTCTTACATATATTAGCGAATTTCTCTTTGGTGGGTTTTTTAGGCTGTGTGATAAAAATAAAGTGAATTCAGGAAGTGTGTTGGGTAAATCACATTTGGGTGCAAAGTTCTATCCACATTGGCCTTACTTTAATTCTTCAAATGTGCCAGGTTCTTTCTTACTTTAGGAACTTTGCACATGCCTTTCCCCTGCCTGGAACAGTTTGCTTTCCATTCTGATGGGCTAACATCCACTTCATCTAGAGATAGTAGCTTAAATGGCATTCATGCAAGATATCAGTTCATTATCTAAAGTAGCCTCCTCCTCCTTTTGATCTTCTAGCCCTTGTTCTTTTCCTTCTTAGTACACATTACAATTTGTAATTAGACATTTATTTTCATATTTATTTTTTTGTCATTTGCCTCCTCTGCAATATGCAGGTGTCTTGAGGGTATAAAGCATATGCTTTTTATATTTATGCTCAATTACAGTTGACATTCAATATTGTTTTATATTAGTGTCAGGTGTACAGCATAGTAGTTAGACATTCATATAATTTACAAAGTGATCCCACAATTAGTCTTATATCCACATGGCACTATATATTACAATATTATTGACTATATTTCTTATGCTGTACTTTACATTCCTGTGATCATTTTGTGATAGTCAATTTGTACATCCAAATCTCTTCACCTTTTTCACCCAAACCCTCAACCACTTTCCATCTGGTAACCATTAAATTGTCCTCTGTGTCTATGAGTCTGTTTCTGTTTTTTGTTTGTTTGTTTGTTTTGTTTGTTCCTTAGATTCTACATATAAGTGAGATCATATGGTATTTGTCTATTTCTGTCTGACTTATTTCACTTAGCATGATACCCTTTGGGTCCATGGATGTTTTGTTGCGAATGGTAAGATTTAATTTCCTTATGGCTAAGTAATATTACATTGTATATATGTACGACCACTTCTCTATCCAATCGTCTATTAATAGGCATTTAGGTTGAGTCCATATCTTGGCTATTGTAAATAACACTGCAGTGTACATAAGAGTGAATTAATGTTTTGGACTTCTTCAGATAAATACCCTGAAGTTCAATTGCTGGATCATAAGGTAGTTCTATTTTTAATTTTTTGAGGACTCTCCATACTGTTTTCCATAGTGGCTATACCAATTTGCAATCCCACCAGCAGTGCACAAGGGTTTCCTTTTTCCCCCATCCTTGCCAACACTTGTTTTTTTTTAAATTTATTGATGATAGCCATTCTGACAGATGTGAGATGATATCTCATTGTAGCTTTAATTTGCATTTCTCTTGTGATTCATGACCTTGAGCATATTTTTGTATGTCTATTGTCCATCTGTATGTCCTCTTTGGGAAAATTTCTATGCAGGTTCCCTGCCCATTTTTAATTAGATTGTTTGTTATTTTGGTATTGAGTTGTATGAGTTCCTTATAAACTTTGGAGATTACCTTCTTATCTGATGTATTATTGGTGAATGAATATCTTCCCTCATTCAGTAGGTTGTCTTTTCATTTTGTTGATGGTTTCTTTTGCTGAGAAAACCCTTTTTAGTTTGATGTAGTTCCATTTGTTTGTTTTTCCTTTTTCCCGTTGGCCAGGGAGAAATATCAGAAAAAAATGTTGCTAAAAACAATGTCAGAAAGTTTACTGCCTATGGGTTCTTCTATGGTTTTGGGTCTTATATTTAAGTCTTTAATCCATTTTGAGTTTACTTTTGTATATGGTGTAAAAAGGTGGTCCAGTTTCATTTTTTTGTATGTATCTGTCCAGTTTTACCAACACCTTTTGTTGAATAGACTGTCTTTACTACATTGTGTATTCTTGCCTCCTTTGTAATAGATTAAGTGACCACATAGTTGTGGATTTATTTTTGGGCTCTCTATTCTTTTCCACTGATCTATGTGTCTGTTTTTATGCCAGCACCATATTGTTTTGATCACTATAGACTAGCAGTATAGTTTGATATTGAATAGCATGATAACTTATTTTACTCTTCTTTCTCAAGATTGCTGTGGCTATTCAAGGTCTTTTTTGATTCCATATAAATTTTTGGATTATTTGTTCCAGTTCTGTGAAAAATGCCATTGGTATTTTGGTAGGGATTGTATTGAATCTATAGATTGCTTTGAGTAGTATGGACATATTAAGGATGTTATTCCTGCTATTCATGAGCACAGTATGTGCTTCCATTTATTTATCTCTTCTTCAAAGTCTTAAAATTTTCCACGTAAAGGTTTTTCCTCCTTGGTTAAATTTATACTTAGGTGTTATGGTTGTTATAATTGTAAATTGGACTGTTTTCTTAAATTTCTCTTTCTGATAATTTGTTTTTGGTGTATAAAAATGTTACCAATTTCTGAATATTAATTTTGTAGCCTGCTACTTTACTTCATTTACCAGTTCTAACAGCTTATTGATGAAATCTTTATGGTTCTCTATATAGAATATCATGTTATCTGTAAATAATGACAGTTTTATTTCTTGCTTTCCAAATTGGATAACTTTTATTTCTTTTTCTTGTCTGATTGCTGTGGCTAGGACTTCCAATATTATGTTGAATAAAAGTGATGAAAGTGGGCATCCTTGTATTGTTCCTGGTCTTAAAAAAACATTTTATCTTTTCCCCTTTGAGTATGATGTTATCTGTGTGTTTGTCATATATGGCCGTTATCATGTTGAGGTATGTTCCTCCTTTTTCTAATTTGCTGAGTTTTCATTGTAAATGGATGCTGGATTTTGACAAAGGCTTTTCTGAATCTATTTATGCGATCATATAAATTTTATTTATTTATTTATTTTATGTATACTGTCTTTATATATTTATTTATTTTAAGTTTGTTGAAGTAACATTGGTTAATACAATTATATAATTTTGGGGTGTATGTTATAATTTGACATCTGTATATTCTATTGTGTATTTAGCACCCAGAGTCCAGTTTTCTTCAGCCTCCATATATTTGATCCCCATAACCCACTTCACCCTCCCCAAACCACCCTATATTTGACCCCTTTTACCCTGTCTACCTTTTTCTCCTCCTCCAATCCCTACCCTCTGGTAACCATTAGTACATTGTCCATGTCCCTGAATCTCTGTTTGTCCTGTTCATTTGTTGCTTTTAGGTTTATATCCCACATATAAGTGATATAATGTGATTTTCAAGTTTTTCAATCTGGCTTATTTTGCTTAGCATGATTATCTCGAAGTCCATCCAGGTTGTCACAAATGACAGTATTTCAACTCTTTTATGGCTGAGTAATATTACACTGTATATATGTACCACAGCTTCTTTAGCCAATCATCTGCCATAGGACACTTTGGTTCCTTCTATGTTCTGGTCACTGTGAATAGTGCTGCTATGAACATTGGTGTACAAATATCTTTTTGGATATGGATTTTCAAGTCTTTGGAGTAAATACCCAGTAGAGGGATGGCTGGATCATATGGTAGATCAATTCTTAGTTTTTTGAGGAACATCCATAATGTTTTCCATAGTGACTGTACCAATTTGTAGCTCCACAGCAGTGTATGAGGGCTCCTTTTTCTCTGTATCCTCTGTATCCTTACTTGTCCTGTTGATTATAGCTATTCTAACAGGTATGAGATGGTATCTCATTGTGGTTTTGATCTGTATTTCCCTAATAGTAGTGATGGTGAGCATTGTTTCATATATCTTCTGGCCATTTGTATATCCTCTAGAAAGAAGTGTATGTTCAGGTCCTTTGCCTATTTTTTAATTGGATTGTTTTTGTTATTGTTGTTGTTATTGAGTTGTATGAGTTCTTTGTATATTTTGGATATTAGGCCCTTATTGGAGGCGTTGCTTGCAAATATATTTTCCCATTCAGATGGTTGTCTTTTTGCCTTATTGACAATTTCTTAGCTGAGCAGAAGCTTTTTAGTTTGATGTAGTCCCATTCATTTAATTTTTGCTTTTACTTCCCTTGCCTTTGAGGTCAAATTCATAAAATCCTCTTAAAGTCTAAAGACCTTGAGTTTAGTTTCTATGTTTTATTTTATACATTTTATTGATTTCTGTCTCATATTCAGGTCCTTAATCCATTTTGAGTTAATATCGGTATGTGGTGATAGATAATAGTTTAGTTTCATTCTTTTGCAGGTGGCCTTCCAATTTTCTCAGTACCATTTATTAAAGAGGCGTTCCTTTCTCCACTGGATGTTTTTGGCTTTTCTGTCAAAAATTATTTGCCCATATAAATATGGGTTTACTTCTGGACTCTCAATTCTGTTCCCCTGGTTTGTGTGTCCGTTTTGCTGCCAATACCATGCCGTTTTAATTACTGTTGCTTTGTAGCATAATTTGAAGTCAGGCAGAGTGATGCTTCCAGCCTTGTTCTTTTTTTCTCAGAATGGCTTTGGCAATTCGAGATCTTTTATGCTTCCATACAAATCTAAAGATTTTTGTTCTATTTCTTTGAAAATGCTGATGAGATTTTGATGAGAATTGCATTAAACCTATATAATGCTTTAGGTAATATTTAGGTAATATTTAGGTCATCTTAACTATGTTGATTCTTCCAATCCAAGAACACAGAATATCTTTCCATTTCTTTGTATCTCCTTCGATTTCTTTTAATGGGGTCTTGTAGTTTTCATTACATAGGTCCTTCATATGTTTCATTAAATTTATTCCTAGATATTTTATTCTTTTTGTTGCAATTGCAAAAGGAATAATTTTTTACACTTCTTTTTCTGACACTTCATTATTAGAGGATAGGAAAGTGATGGATTTTTGAACTTTGATTTTGCATCCAGAGAGTTTATTGTATTTGCTTATTGTTTCTAGTAGTGTTATTGTGGAGTCTTTAGGTTTTTCTATGTAGAGATTCATGTCATCCACAAATAGTGACAGTTTGACTTCTTCATTTCCTATTTGGATGCCTTTTATATCTTTCTTTTGCTTGATCACACTTTCTAGGACTTCCAATGTTATATTGAATAGCAGTGGCGATAGTGGACAGCCTTGCTTTGTTCCCGATTTTAGAGGAAAAGTTTTTACTTTTTCACCATTAAGTATAATGTTGGCTGAATGTTTGTCATATATGGCCTTCATTATGTTAAGATATTTTCCTTCTGTACCAATTTTGTGAAGTGTTTTGACCATAAATGGGTGCTGTATCTTGTTGAAGGCTTTTTCTGCATCTATTGATATAATCATTTGATTCTTATTTTTTAATTTGTTTATGTGATATATCACATTAATTGATTTGTGTATGTTGAACCATCCCTGTGTCCCTGGGATGAAGCCCACTTGATCATGGTGTATAATCTTTTCAATATGTTGCTTTATTTGGTTCACTAGTATCTTATTTAAGAGTTTTGCATCTGTGTTCGTGAGACAGATTGCTCTCTAGTATGCTTTTTTGTGTTATCTTTACCAGGTCTTGGTATCAGGGTAATATTGGCCTCACAAAATGGATGGGAAGTATTGTCTCCTCTTCAAAATTTTTGAAGAGTTTGAGGAGAATCGGTAGTAAATCTTTTTTGAATATTTGGTAGAATTCACTGGTGAAACCATCTGGCCCTGGACTTTTACTTTATGGTAGATATTTGATGATTGTTTCAATTTCCATACTGCTGATAGGTCTATTTAGATTTTCCAGATCTTCTTGATTCAGTTTAGGAAGGTAGTGTTTTTCTAAGTACTGGTCCATTTCTTCTAGGTTATTAAATTTGTTATTATATACTTTTTCATAGTATTCTTACATGATCCTTTGTATTTCTGTGATGTCAGTTGTAATTTCCTCGTTTTCATCCCTGATTTTGTTTATTGGTGTCCTTTCTCTTTTTTCTTTAGTGAGTCTAGCAACGGGTTTGTCAATTTTATTAAGCTTCTCAAAGATCCAGCTCCTTGTTATATTTATTTTTTATTTTTTTTCTCAATTTTATTTATTTATGCTCTAATTTTGATGATTATTTTCCTTCTGCTGACTTTAGGCCTCATTTGTTCTTCCTTTTCTCATGTTTTAAGATGAAGCATTAGGTTATGTATTTGAGATCATTCTTGTTTCTGGAGATAGGTCTGTAATAATATGAATTTCTTCTTATTACCACTTTTCTGTGTCTGAAAATTTTTGATATGGTATACAATTATTATCATTTGTTTTTATGTATCTCTTGATCTCTCTTCTTATTTCTTTCCTGCCCCAGTTATTCTTCAGTAGCATGCTGTTAAATCTCTGTGTATTTGCTTTCTGAGTTCTTTTTGTAGTTATCTCTAGTTTCAAAGGATTTTGATCAGAGAATATGGTCAGTATGATTTCAACTCTCATATTTGTTGAGGCTATCTCTGTGTCCTAGTTTGTGGTTGTTTCTTGAGAATGTTCCATGTTGAGGGGCTCCCTGATTGGGTGAAAAAATATTAATAAGTGTTATGTCTTCTTGGTGCATGATTCCCTTTATGATTGTGAAATGTTTCTCAGTATCTTTCTTTTCCTTTTTTATTTTGAAATCTATTTCGTTTGATATTAGTACTGCTACTCCCACTTTTCTCTGAATGCCATTTGCTTGAAATATCATTTTTCATTCTTTCACTTTGAGTCTATATTTTTGTTTGGAGCTGAGATGTGTCTCCTGTAGGCAGCATATGGGTTGGGTTTTGCTTTTCGATCCATTCTGCAACTCTGTGCCTTTTTATTGGTGAGTTCAGTCTATTTACATTTAAGGTGATTATTGAAATATGAGGTCTTTTTGTAGCCATTTTATCTTTTGCTTTCTGGTAGCTTGGTGTTTCTTTTGCTACTTTGTCCTTGTGTTTCAGTGTTTTTTTTTTTATTATGGTTGGCTTTTGTTGGTTTTCCCTCTGGTTCTTCTTGCTTCATGTTATATACTTCAGTTCTGAATCTTTGGTGTGTGGTTACCTTTACAAATATGTAAAAAATAGTTATATATATCTATATATCTATATCTATATCTATATCTATATCTACATCTATATCTATATATCTATATATCTATATCTATATCTCTATATCCATATCCATATCTATATCTATATCTATCTATATCTATATCTATCTATATCTATATCTATATCTATCTATCTATATCTATATCTATATCATCTATATCTATCTATATCTATATCTATATATCTATATTGATATCGATATCAATATCGATATCGATATCGATATCTATATCTATATCTATATCATCTATATCTATACCTATATCTATATCTATCTCTATCTATATCTATATCATCTATATCTATATCTATCTATACAGTCATCCATTTTCTTTTATCCTGTTATAATAATTCTATTCTTATTATTTAAGTTTATAATGCACTGTTCTTAGTAAGGGTTGCACTCCTCTGCTTCTATTTGCCTGATAGTCACTTTACTCCTAATTATGAAATTTTTTTTGTTATTCTGTTTTAGGTGTGCTGACCTCTTTCCATATTTCCTGTAGTGTAGGCCTCATAATGGAGAATTCCCTCAATTTTGTATGTCTGGAAAGGTCTTAAATTTATTTTTCATATCTAAAGTAGAGTTTGGCTGGATACATTATTCTAGGCTGGCAGTTTCTTTCACTTAATAGTTTAAATACTTGATTCAAGTCCTTTCTGGCTTCTAAGGTCTGCGCTGGGAAGTCCAATGATAGTCTAATGGGTTTTTCTTTATAAGTTACCATCTTCTTTTCTCTGGCTGCCCTGAGAATTCTATTTTTGTCATGGATTTTTGATAACTTTAATACAATGTGTCTTGGTGAAGGCCTTTTTGGGTTGAGATCATTGGGTGTCTGTTGACTTTTTGAATTCCAATCTCCAGCTCATCCCTTAGATTTGGGAAATTCTCATCCGCTCTTTGTCTGAAAATGCTTTCTAGTATGTACTCCTTTTCCTCACCTTCAGTAATGCCCATTATTCTTATGTTTCCTCTCCTGATGTATCAGCTAGTTCTTGTATTTCTCTTTCATTATTTTTTTATTCTTGGGTTTATCTCTTCTTCCTTCTGATTTATTTCTAGATTTCTGTCTTTAATATCACTGATCCTTTCCTCCATTTGGATGACTCTATTTCCTAAGGTTGCTATTTTATTTTTCTACTCTTGCAGTGCGTTTTTTTTTAATCTACAGAAGAGCTATTCTGTTCTTTTTGAGAGGTTCAATCTCCTTGCTTTGTTCATCCAGTTTTTTTTCCAGTTCCTGAAATTGTTGCTATGACTCATTTTGGAACTCACTCAGTTTTTTCAGAAGTACCATCCTGAATTCTCTGTTATTTAAGTTGCATATTTCTGTGTCTGTAAGCTTATTTTCTGGAGATTTTTCTCTTTCTTTCTGAGATGCCTTGCCACTTTGATTGTTCATGATGTTTAATGGACTATTTCTCTGCCTAGGCATAATGAAAGTGTAGTCTGGCTTTTCCTATTTAGGAAGCTCTGGCATCACTGGGCCCACATAATTTTTGTAGCAATAATCAACTGGAGTTGAGAAGGGACTCCTCCATTTTGAAGGAGCATTAGCATTTCAATTCACCATTGTTACTACCTAGTCCCTCAGTTATTTAATTACCTGCCTGGCCTGTAGAGGCATTATACCTCATTGAGTTTGCTATTCTTGGTCTAAGCTTCTTTTATTAGAAATGGCTGGACACAACTAATTGAGTAGCCTGATAAAATCCCTAAATTGTTGCTATAAAAATCCATATCATCAATTTCTTTTCCTAATTCTTAGGAGGCAATCTTAAAGAATGCAGAATTCTCTCATCTAACTCTTTCATTTCAGAGATGAAAAAGATGAAGGCCAGAGAAGTAATAACTTGCCTAGACTCACAAAGCTAGTTCTTTGTCTCTTGGTTGTTGTGCTTCAAAATGTCACCAAAAATATTTAGGGAAATACATTCCTTTATAAATTTTCCATTTAAATCTTAATCATCTTACGTCTAAAATAACTAATTTAATCGATCTTCTTAGTCTCAAGTTAATCTCATTAATATTTTCCCTTGAATTGTTTGGGAAGTTTAGTGTCAGTTGTGTAGAAATGGTAGAGTAGTAGTGGTGGTGGTGGTAGTACTAGCAGCAGCAGCAGCAGCAGCAGCATTAGTAGTAGTAGTAGTAGTAGTAGTAGTAACCAAATGCAGTGTGTGAAAATGTGAATTAATAATACTAGGCTAATAGTTTTCTTTTATAAAGGTTGCCGATTTCTTTCTTTCTCTTTGTTGATTTTTGAGGCTGTGAATTTTCATTCCAGTTTTATTTTTAACTTTTATTTTAGTTTAAAAAATTTTAGTAAACTACACATACACAATGATAAAAATCTATCACTGTTACTGTAACCATTTTAAAATGTACAACTCAGTGGCATTAAGTGCATTCATAATTCTGTGTAAGCATCACCTAGATCTAGTTTTAGAAATTCTTCATCATCTCAAAACGAAGTCCTCTATCCATTAAGTAGTTGTTTCCTATTCCCAATTACCTTCAGTCACTGGCAACTATTAATATGCGCTTTTTTTCTCTATGAATTTGCTTATTCTAGACATTTCATATAAATGGAGTCATGCAATATGTACCTTTTTTTCTTGGTTTATTTCACTTGGCATGATGCTTTCAAGGTTCATCATGTTTAGCATATATCAGTACTTTATTAGATTTTTATAGCTAAATAATAATCCATTGTATGTGTATACCACACTGTTTATCCTTTCATCTCTTGATGAATATTTGGGTTGTTTCCACTTTTGGTACTGTAAATAAGGCTGCTATGAACATTTGTGTACAAATATTTTTTATTAAATTTATTGGGATGACATTGGTTAATAAAATTATATAGGTTTTGAATGTACAATTCTATAAAACATCATCTGTATATTTCATTGTGTGTTAATGACCCAAAGTTCAAATCATATATTTGAACTCTTTGACCCTTTTCTACCTTCTCCCCTCCTTGCTTTCCCTCTGGTAACCAGTAAGCTGTTATCTCTGTCTATGAGTTTTTGTTTATTTTTCTTGTTTGTTGCTTTTTAATTTTATATCTCACATGTGTGTACAAGTTATTTTTATTCCAGTTTTGAAGTTTGTATTTCAGGACTCATTTATCATTTTTGAAAATCTGCTTGCCTTTTGTGAATAAAGTTATAAAAGGAGTTGGCAAGGCAACTAGTTGTCAATTTCTCTTGACTTCTGCATCTCTGGATCTAGTTTGAAATTACAATTATATTTACAGGCAAGAAATAGCAATTCATTTTCAGTAGGTATCTACCTGGAAGACGCCAGCTGCTTTCAACAAGTTACAAAGAAGAAATCAAACTAATCAAGTGATGTAGCTATTATAAGCTACCAACTGTTATGGGGGTAAGTATGGATCTTATTTAGAAGTTAATCTATAAAAGAATAGTTTAGCTCAGAGTCAAGGTATATCTGTTGAGCTTTTCACTTTCATTAAACAAATATATATTGAATGTCTCTAAGCCTGATCTGTACATGAACAGCACTTAGAATCTAGTGAGACAAATATAGATATTAAGTAAATATAATTACAAACAATTTTTGAAGGATCTGTATAAGAAGTACGAGACAATAACAGGGCTACCTGCTCTCTCCTGGGCTCTATGAAATGGCCTTGCTGAGGAAGTGACTTTTGAGCTATTTGAGAGCTATGTAAGATGGGCAAGCAAATATTGGATACATAATAGTTACAGCTGTAAATGCTTAGGCTTCATGGATTTGTAAATGACCTCTCCACAATAAATTCTGTTTTCTTGTGACTGGTTAAGTGAAATCCCTACTGACTCATTCAGTATTAACCTCTTTGGCTAGACCCCATTCATTTCCCTGGGAATTCTCAGGAAGTCTCTTCAGGACAAGCTCAGTACAGGTAAAGTAATTTTGACAGGAGTGTTGTCAAATTGTTCCATTGTGATTCAGGTCTAAGTTCTGATAGCCTCACTGACAAACAAAGGATCCAAAATGAAGTAGTGAAATCAACAAAGAGGTGAATCGTTGATATCAGCATTTTTTGGGGGGCAATTGCCAGTCTAATACCTTTTACAATTACCCCTCCAATCTCCACACATTTGGAGCCCATAATCTCATTCAGTAATCTTCTCAAAGTCAAGCCAGAGATGATTGGATAGTGTGTATAGTGCACATACAAATAAGTAGCTGGTGGTGGTGGTGCAAAGAAGTCCTGATTACTGAAAACACCTTATTTTATAATGAGGCCTTATGCTGTATAGTGCTCTGAGTAGAATAATAACAAATTTATGCAGGACAGGACAAACTCCCCAAGTGACAGGGAGACCAAGCCCTGCACCAAGAGAAGAAGAAGGTCCTTTGGTGGAAAGTGAAAAAAAAAATTCAACACATGCCAAAATTAGAGTCAAAAGGAATGTTTATTAGAACAAGGGTAACACTCCACAGGCAGAGTGTAGTCTCCTCCCAGAGACAGAGAATGAGAGGGACCAAGAGAAGCTTGGAAAGTTAGTGAGTAGGGGGCCAAGTGTTCAGAGAATTCAGTTTATATTTCATTCTTTAGTTCCTGTGAGTTATTGTTTAAAAGACTTTGTTAACCTATTTCCTTTGATATAGATATACAGTGAGGAAGGTGAGCAACTGAAAAGGTAAGAAAATGTAGAGTGAAAGGCTTGTTGGTAGTTTCTAGCCTTTAATCCATAGGTTCCTCATGGTTTTGGCCATATGAATAACTCTTGCTTCCTGTTTCCCTCTCACAGGTGTGGAGAAATGGTTGTTAGTGATCCAGCAAAAATCTTCCTTTATTCTGAAGGTGTCCTCCTAGCCTGACTTCAGGGCTGATCTTCACATTGCAGCCTATGAATGTGGCTTGATTAACATTTGAAATTCTCTGCCTCTTCTCTACATTAAAATGACTAGAATCATGAGAAAAGTAGGCCATTTGAGCAGCAACAAAATGGGGCCAATTAGAATGTCAGATAATGCCAGTCTACATTGTTTAAACTAGATATAGGATAAAATATACCATTTTTATGGACTGGAACCTTTTTTTGGAGATCAGTTCCTAAGTGGGTTTTACTTCTGTCAACATCTATTCTGCATTTCATATTTTGTCCCTGCTACTGAAGTGGTAGGGCTCCTTTTATAGGAATATTATTATATGGGGCAGAGTATTGCTGTATTATTTTGGACATCAAGATGCATTTTTATTTTAGGGATGCATTTTAGATTTCAGAAAGATTCTTGTGTAATATTCACTCAAATGCAGTGCCAGATCACCTGATATGGAGGGAAAATTTCAATTTAGAGGATAAGAAAATTTAAACAATTATTTGATATATAAAAGTTCTCACAGTGAGATTTCTCTAACTGTTAAGTCCTCAAGTACATATTAAATATAATCAAATTAATAGTGATTTGTCTCATAACTTTTCAAGAACCCCTTTACAGAGAATGAGGTTATTGAGAGTGAATTGCCATTTATGTGCTCTCATTGTGGAGTGTAATTGTAATTCTAGCAAAGTGTTTGCTGATTACTGAAATGAGGGCCACCCAAAAAGTGAGATATTATATGTGGAAGGGCTTAGCAGACTTCTTGCAAAGAGCATGGAGAAGGGAAAGAAAGGGTGAAAGCAGAGAGAGAAGAAAAAGAATAGTATGAAGGGTGAGTATGACTAAGAAACAAGTGACATTACTTTGGTGTATTGGTCAGTGGTCTGGAGATTTTTGGGCCCCACAGTTGGGCTAGTGGGAAAAGTCATTCTCTGGGGCCTGTGCCTGTTAAAGCTGCTTTTTCAGACTTGATGGTTCTAGCAGAATACCTGTCATCCCAACTGCTTGGAGATGCCTGGAGCTTCCTCAAAAAAGCAAAGACTCTCTTCCATGGTGGAGAGTGGTGAGGAGCACAAAAGGGAATGAGGAAAGAGTGCACATCTTGCTCAAGAAGGCATTAGAGAAACAAAATCTGTCAGTGAAAGCAAGTGATTAACAGAATCAAAACAAACATGAAAACAAAAACACTTCATACAAAGTAAAATGGGAAGGAAATAACAAAAGTAAAATCAGAGGCTGAGTTCAAACCTCAGCTGTTATCAACTACCCATGGAATTTGGGGCTAGTTATTTAACCCCTCCCTGTTTTGTCTTCTTCACGTTGAAAACTAAAACCAACATAAGTTCTTGTTCTTGTGTTTAACAATACTGGGACTGAGCATACTTTCCTGTCTCCATGTTATAAAACACTGAGAACAAGCAAAAATAACTTTAACTAGTTGCTCCAGGAAATAATAGTTCCTAGAAACTATGACCATTAATTAACTAAAGTAACTTACTTATGAAGACTAACAGCTTACTCATAAAGACTTGTTCAAAACCCTTATTTTGCTATATTAACCAATTCATAGTAGTTATGCCATAAACTTGCCCCAATCTCAACCAGTTTCTTACCTTGGAAAACCCACCTTAAGGTTACCCAGCTTAGGCCCTAAAACTCTTTAAAAATCCTCTACAACTTAACTCCTAAAACTGTCAAGATAATGTTCCCTCTTATTGCAGTATCTGATAAACTGCTTTGCATAAAAACAGGTTTTTCTGGAAGTGTTTTGAAGACTTGACAATATGTAAAAGAAAATGGTTGAACCCTATATTCTTGAAAATCCCCTTTCTTGCATAATTTCCCAGATTCATGCTGGTGACATTTTCTTTTTCTTGGCTCTCTTTCATTTATGGATTCAGCCACTTCTACAATTTCTTTCATATTTTACTTGTTTTTATTTTACCCTCTTTAATTTGCAAATGCAATCTAAGCTGGACATTTCAGAGGACCAACCACTGGCAAGTTTTAGCTGCAACTAAGAATCTGAAAGATGAATGGTAGTGATGGTTGCACAGCAATATGAATATACTTAATGCCATAGAACCGTATACTTAAAAATGGTTAAAATGACAAATTTTATGTTATGTATATTTTACCGCAATGGAAAAAAAGAAAAAGAAGCTTAAGGAAATTTTCTCTTTGTGATCTTTGTACAAGTGCCACAGGATCCCAGAAAGGGCTGCCCAAACTCCTCTTCCTTCTAAATTAAATGATTTACATGAAATGTACCAGATCAAGTGCCTGTTAGAGTCTAAGGAAGTGCTCAGTGTGTCCAGCCTTCTTTTCCTTATCCAACAGGGAAGAATAAAAGAGGCAACTTTTCCCTTCCTATTCAAAGTAACTGGATTTCAAACCTACCAATATAGGACAGAGTAGGTAAATATCTAGAGCCTACTTCATAAATGTCTTGGTTCAGTATTTTCCTCTATTCAGAAGATATTTTTGCACTTGTTGATCAGGGATGTGTTGACAGGAAGGATAATGGCAGAACCAACCAAATGATCTGAATATCAATTTTTCTCTGGTGTGAAAGTATAAGGAACACAAAAGTTATTTTCTGTAAATACAAACCTGATAAATCGAATTTTCTAGTTCTCACCATAAGACCCATCCAGGGTCAGCTATATAATTTGTAGGCCCAGTGCAAAATGAAAATACAAGATGCCTTGTCAAAAAGCAGAAAAAAGTGCTGTTAAGTTACTAAAATACAAAGCTTTCCCCTTTCTTCCATCATCTCTCTTTTGACTTTCATGGTGTTTTTTAAATCTACTATTTAATCTGGTTCTAAGTAAAGAAAAATTAAAAATTCAAACTGTTAGTGTAAGTTTTACCATTCATCTTTATATTGAACAATTTAAAATGCAATTGATAGTTTTAAATGTGAATATATTTAACTCATATGTAGAATCATCAAATTACATAATTTATATTTTGTAGCTTGTACATATATATGTATTTCATTGTTATTAGGATGGCAAAATGCTGCACAAAAGGAACTCGACCATTTTTATTTTATTTCTTGATGTATACACATTGTACCAACACTTTCTACCTTTGACTTACTAATAAGTAAGGAAGGACTGAAAGGAAGAGGGTTACTCTATATTTCCTGTTTCTTTTAAGTTGTCCTTTTCTCTATAAGTGGTTGGCTACAACAGAGTAGTAATATGAGTAAGAGTATATGATAGAGTTCCTTGGTCATTCATGTTTCTTAAAATGCCACTACTTTCTGTGTTAACTGAAAGTTCTAGTTTGTATGGGAAACATGGCCTTTTGGGACTATCAGCAACACCACTTACTCAGTCATAGACATCACACACTTGTTTTGAGTCTCACTGAACTCCTTTGCATCATGAGTCCATTGGAATTCTGTTCTCATGGGGCATCACAGAAACTACACATGAACGGGGTGGTAAGAAACAGTGAACATGTATATTACATGTGTCTCCTTAGCTCATGCACACGCTTCATTATCCCTTTAGACTTCATTTGCAAAACATAGTTTAAAGATAAAATTTTTAGAATTTCAAAATGGCAACAACAGACATTAAATCAAGCTCTGAAGCCCTTCTGAATGTGAGGCCCTGTGGTGTCGGGAGCCGTTCTTATCAAGGCTCTCATACCTGAGATCTAGGCAACTTCGCCTTGGGACAGGGTCTGCCTCGCCCTGTGCTATCTGATAGGATAGACAGCATAAAGTCAGTTGCCCTGACATGCCATGACATGCCCTGGGTCCCTGAGCCATTTGCTTAAACTAATCTGACCTTGCAGCCCCTTCCTCTCTCGGGACCCTTCTGCATTTTTGGGTCATATAAGGAAATGGAATGTTCTGCGGTTCGGTATCCAAGGCAACCATGATTATGCAAATCCTCCCCTTTATATACCCTACTCCTACCTACAATAAACGAGGCTTGATCAGAACTTTGTCTTGCCTCCATTCTTCGCGTCTCCTGTCCCCCATTCTCTTGCAGATTGTCTCCTCGAGTCTCACGTCTGGTTGGAGCTCCCGTTGGTCGTCCCATGGGAAGGGACACTGTGGGATTATATAGGTTGTATGTTCATGAAACAGGCCCTAGGCCTATCATGGCATAATATCACATCCCAATAAATACTAATTTGATTCGAAAAAATCTGAAAAATCAACTTTGTTTTCAGTGAAATTTTCTTGAGATTACTAAGAAGAAGATGTTAAAGTATATTACCAAGTAAAATTTCCCAAAAGTTCTTTTAAAGTTTTTTCTCATCAAATCTCTCCTGTTTCAGGCAGCTGCTATGTTGGCAGGCTCTGGCTGGGGAGTTGCAGGCTCATCCAGAATGAATGAGTGAGAGGATGGCCTGGTTTGGTTTATTGCTGAGCCCTCTAATTGGCTATAAGCACCTACTTTCCTGAGGAATCCAGTTGCTTAAGGAGAACCAATAGGGGTAGATAGATAGATGTATTTCTCATACTTTAGAAGAATGGTTAACCCATTGTTCTTGTAATAAATATATAAGGACACTTATTTTTTTTGTAAGTTTTGATATACCAGGATGGGGTTGAAGGGAAAACGTAAGTCATCAAATCATCTTAAGGTGTGACACACATGTTGATCATTGGACCCAAGGTGAGTGGTGCCACTGAGATTTTAACCCATCTCCTTGCCTCTGAAGCTGGGCTTCTTCTACTTGATATTGCTTCCACATAAAAAAGGAATAAGGAAACTATTGAGCATCTACTGTGCACCCAACATGTGTAAGGGGACTGAGGTGCAGTGAGGCCAAGTACCTTACAACATGTGTAAGGGGACTGAGGTGCAGTGAGGCCAAGTACCTTGCCCAGGTCACAGAGCAAATAAGTGACAATGCCAGCACCCTAGAGCTCATTTCTGAGTCCAAAATTTGTGATGTTTCCCCAATTTGTACAGGACTTATTGGTTGATTAATTAATAGATTTATAGACTCTTAAGGGCTGTTCTCTGCTTTTCCATGGATGTATATGGCTTGATGTGAAGGAAGGAAGAACAATTCTAGCAATTGCCTCTTTTATTCAGTTTCTGAACATTGAAGCCACATTCCCCAGCCCCTATTAACTTTTCTCTACCTTGGCCCTACCCAAAGCATTTGCTGGGGCAGGTGGGACATGGGTGGTGGGAATGGTCAAGGATGAGAATAAAAGAGGACCATAACTGCAGTTCTTGCCCCAAACTCTTTTGGGATATTTTTCTAAACATGTTCAGTGACCTGTCACCATGAGAATTTGCTGAGTTAGTTCAGTGGAAGACTGAACTTGTGTGGGATTTTAATTTCAGCTGCTGACATTTAGCCCAATAAGTTAGAATTATAGTACTTATAACCAAAGTCAATCAGAAAACTTCTGCAGCAGAAATCAGGATACTTTCTTCAGAATAAACTGTGAAATAAAAACAAGGCAGTATTCTAGTTTTTAAAAATGATAATTTATACTTAACATACAATGATCTATAAACTTTTTGTAGGCAGTCTACTTTTATTTTTTTTCATGCCTAGAGGAATGAATGAGGTGAGGCTGAGGAAAGGAGAGAGAAGATAATTCTGCTGGAAGCATCAATGACATCTGTGAGGTGTAAATATTCCCAGAGGCCTCAGCCTCTGGGATTTGTCTGAGCATTTTGAATTTTGTGTTGACAGGTGGCTCTCAACTGACCAGGGTGGGAAGTTTGTTCCAAATAACATGTCCTTGGAAGAGAAGGTGATCATGATGGGAGGGCCAATGGAGATGGAAAATCCATCCTTAGGGCCCTCCTTCATCAGATTACTGAGGATCTGAAGAAGAATGGCCAGCAGATCCCCTGTGCAGAGTGACAAGTGGATGATGTATCAGGTTTTTTCTCTTTATGCATCCCTGGGCAGCCATACCGGGCTGTGTACATTTCTGGACAACCAGCAGCCTTTCAGATTTCAAATGTACACACCTGTGGGTTTTGCCTGAAGGTTTTCTCTGGCTGTGGGCACCCACCTGGTTTGCACCAAGGGCAGGTAAAAAATGCCAGAGTTAAGTTCCCCATGCTTCTCTTCTCTCCCAGCAGCCCTCCACAATGACTGAATTGAATTAGCAGACAAATACCCCAGCTTCCTAGTCCTTTGGCAGGGGAAACTTTGATGTATGTTCCATCCTATCTCCTGGAGTTCCCTAGCAAGTTTGAGCTCCATTCTCCCACAGTGGTAACCAGCTCAGTAACACACCTTATATTGGCTGCCTTCTTCTCATTTCCCTTCCTCCTCCCCTTCTGGCATTTCTTGAATCACCACCCAAATAAAAGACTGACTTGATATCTTGTCCTTAGGGTTGGCTCCTGGGGGATTCAAATATAAAACAGACCCTTTGTAGCCCAAACAACAAAAAGCTGGAGGATATCTTGGTGTTCCAGGTATGACTGAGGGTCTCAGCATTACCAGGAGGAAATCAGTGCCCTCTCAGTGGGGAGCTCTGGCAGAGTTGTTTTCTTTCTGTGGTTGGCCAGGAAAAGGGCAAAGGTGCCTAGAGTTCAGCAGAAGTGCTCAGTTCCCTTGCAGTTCTGTGAGATCTCAGTTATGCTTTCAAATTCATCATGAGGTGCTGTGATAGATATGAAGATGACAACTCTCAACCTCTACCTTCTAGAAATTTATAATCTTGTATAATTCCCATACATAGTGGAAAGGAAGAGAAGAAACAAGATTCTTTCATAATTTGAGTGTTGACTTCCAAGATTTAAGCCTTTGGGCATCTGAGCTGTTAACTTGAGGCAATTGAAAATGAACAGGGAAAAACTGTTTTCACTTAATAGCACTCTTGTTGAAAAAGCAACTTGTTAATCATAGGAAATAATGAAGCCACAATGGTTTATATTCAGAAGACCCACATAAATTGTTGGTAATGATTGAGTGGCAAAAATGTCAATTGAAAAATATATTCTGGAGTTTATATTCAAAAGGAGCCACTTTATTTTAGGCAAATAAACCAAAGAAAGTTGTATTATTTTTAAGCATAATTCAAATTTGTATAGAACCTTTCTTTGAGGAGCTAGAGGCATTTCACATATATTATCTCATTTATCTTTTATAACATCCCAGTGGGAATATGTATTACTAACTTTATATTGCCATGGGACTGAAATTTTGCAAATACTTTTTTTTCTGGGAATGAATGGAATTGCATTATTACAGAAGCAGATGTCAGCTGGACATCTTGCTACTGAATGTGAGTTCATTATAATAGCTCAATACTCTGACTTTTCTTTGGGAAACCATTTTGCCTCTATGTGCCTCAGTTTACAGAAAATAAAGGAGCCTAGTTAATCAGTTTAGTTGGTATGAAATCCACCCATAACTATAAAAAAACAGTAGAAAAATCTCATGCATAGTTAATTAATACATATGAAATTTGCTAATTACGGCTAAATATTGACTTAATATTTTCAATAGAAAATGTTATATATGAACTTTCCCTGCCACCCACTTTTAAGCAGAGAAATATCTACTTAACTGGAGTTGCCTGGTTTTGGTCTTAGCTAAAAGATAAATTTCTGTGTCAAGTTAGAAAACATTGTGTCCAGTCATTATTGAATAAGTGTTTAAACCCCATTTCTATTGTACCCTGGAGAAAAATTTAGATACGGTTTCTCTCATTAACTGGAAACACCACAAAGTTCATCTATGATTTCTCCATAAATTACTCTCTAGTAAGGTTTGCCAGAAAGACAAAAGAAAATTTCTTTTCCCAAGTCATATCTGAGGAGTAGCAGGAGGTCTCTGAGAAGCTTTGCAGAACTCTCAGAGCCATTGTCATCTCTGAGCATGATGATATTGTTGCTAAAAACAAGGTACCTATATTGTTTTGGTTGGAAAATAACCCCTTCCTTTTTCTGTGGTCTGTGTGCCTTTCTGGCTTCAATCTGTGTTGGAGCCTTCAGGATATTGGTAAACACCTTATCAGACATACCAAAAAGAACCTCTCACTCATTCAAAAAAAATCTAGGTCAAGTGAAGCCTTTTAATCCTGAAATATTGTCAAGCTTTATAGTCTGAATTTAAGGATTTAATTGTTATATTTCCAATCTGCAGAGAATCCCATAGGAATTCCAAATCTCTCTTATATTGAAAAGGTATGCTAAGACAATGGAAATAGCTGCCTTGTGAAGTATAGCAGAGGAAGCTCTGCTCTCCCCAAGAAAACTTACAGTTTTCTCTTTGCCTGCTTGGACAGAATTAGGTCCTTTCTTTGATCTCAGCTCAACCAGTTTCTTCCATGTCTGATTAATAGAGGTAACTTTCTTCCAAATTTATGCCAGGTTTTATGCTGCATTTGGTCAGAAAAATTCTCCAATGGTCATACTAGACCTCCTGCTAGGATTTAAATAGATAACTTTATAAGCTTCCTGTTTTATTTTCAGTAGTCTTACAGCCATCTATAACATGATTAAATTAGTCTAGCCTCTTTTAGTTCTTTTGATTTAACAGAGCTGTCTCCTGTTTATAAATCTTTTTCTGTAATCTAATCCATCTGGCCATCCCTTGTGTCCTCTGGACTCCAAACAACTACCAAATCTGTAAATAAAGGTCCCCTGAATATTTAAACAATCAATTTCTGTTGTCAAGAAACATGTGCTTTGTACAAACTATGAAAATGGAGCATAGAAAAAGCAGGTGAGGTAAAAAAGAAGAAGAATAAATGTCAGTGCTTGGAACATAGTAGGTACACTCTAAATATGTAGTGACTGCAACGAAATATTAAAATACAGTCTGCCACATTAGTTTGGTCTTTCTTTAGCCTTCTGGTGCCAGAAGTGAAAGTATGATATACCTAGAATGGTGGTAAATGGGTCCAGTGGACTAATAACAATCTGTAGGTTTATATGTTTTGGCAACTTTGTTTTCACATGAAGTAAGGACTTCCTACATTTTCTTTCCTTAGTTTTAACATCATCCCTGACAGTTACAATAGCTGCTTGGGTGCCTATTGTGTATTGGATGTGGTATACATTCTAGTGGGATCGTGAGCAAGATATAAGACACAGAGATTATACACCTGAAGAAAATATAATATGATTTAATGAAATGAGTAAACAATGACAACTACACTTATTCTGTTTAACTAGTATATTGCAAACATTTTTGAATAATAGGAAAAACTAAGGAAGGCAGCCTGTCATTGGAAAGTATAAGCATTCTTACCTGTTTATAGGTGTAGGGATTGTGATAGAGGTAAGCACACAGTACTTGTTTACAGGAAAGGGTAACTTGACTTAGCATAAAGGTTCAGGAAAGGCTTCCTGGAGGAGTGGATAGCCTGAAACAGCTCCAGAAGGATGCACTGGAACAGCCAGGTCAAGAAAAAAAGTAAGAGTGATATAGACAGGAAATTTAACATAAAGCAAACTCACAGAGGCCTTTGCATAGGGAAATCCTGGTATTTCAGTTTCACTAGAGAGTGAGAAATGAAGTTCAGTCATAGAACACCTTATATTCGTTCATTCGTTCATTTACTCATTTATTCAGCCAATATTTACTAAGTCTCTACATTGGGTCAGACAGTGTTCTAGGCATTCTGGTTACAAGCTATGAATAAGACACAAGATTCACTTCTCAAGGAGCTTACATTCTGGTGGCAGGTGGTTGTAGAGATAAACAACCAGGTATTTATCTAATGGAATAGGCATCAGGAAGTTGCTGAAGGGTTTTAAGCAGAAAAATGACGTGGTCAGATTTCTGTTTTAGGAACATCATGCTAGATCAGACAGATATATAAGTATGACACCAGATATTTCGTGGCTATACTCAGAGTAGTTATAAGAATGCTGATAGGAACTTTTGATGGTTGGTTTATTTGAGTATAAGAGATATTTTGGCGTCCATAAAAATTTATTGATGATAAAATGTTGAAATATGGGAGCATTTGTCATTCTACCACTAGAATTATTTAGGAAAAGAATGTCTACTTCTTTTCCTGTGGAAACAATTGGAGAAAAATGTCTTGAATGTTTCAAATGTTTTCTTAACTAGTGAGGTTTAAAGGTTTAACAGATGACCTTTTATAATTTCTAATAACTTTATTACTTTATGATTTATGAAGTGAAAGTAAATATGGTATAAGACTGGAAGTAAGAATGTGATCGAAGTTCTGGTATAAGACTGGAAGTAAGAATGTGATCGAAGTTCTGCAGGCCTTGTCAGGGTAAGAGGTTGACTTTTTCTTCTGTCTTGCAGAGAAGTTATCACAGGGTTGCAGTCCCATGGAAGTCCTCAGTATATGTTATTTCTAGTCATTGAGTCCTCTTCCTCCTCCCCCATCCCAGCATCCTCCCCCTTCTTTTTCTCTCTCCTTCTCCTTCTTCTTTTGATTCAATCACACTGTTTTCACATGTCCTAGAGAGGTGATATTCCTCTTACCATATTATCGTGCATATTTTAGTTGAGTAGGGATATTAGGAATGTCTACTAAATAGGTTTCATTTTTATTCAACATGGATGACTATATCATTGTTCCCAATTATTCAATCCTACTTTCCTTAAAAGAGAATTATACATCCTTACCTATTGCAGAGAAACTTGCCATGGTTCCCTGAAGATGACTATATTTCCCCATCCCATTGTCAGGTTTGACAGTATGACTTGTTTTGGTCCATGAAATATGAGCAGAGCAGAAGCTTTATGTGCATTTGCCAGCTCTTTTACTCTTTGTTCTCTGTTGCAAATAGAGGCTACTCCTTCATCTTGGGTCCTTGAATGAAAACAGAGAACTTTAGCTCACTTATGGCAGACAGAAAATCTGAAGTGAGAAATACCCTTTATTGTATGCCACTGAGATTTTCAGGTTATTTGTTACTGTACCATTCATAGAAAAAGCTGCCTGATACACATAATCAATAGGTGTTAAACTCAATTACATTGAAAGATTGTGATAATGAAAAGATCTTTATTTACACAGATTTCCAAGGTTTGTGTTAAACAGTGTTTGTGGGAATGAAATTCCAGTTTTTTGCAAGCCCAAGTTTAGAGCATTCCTTGATATTCCTTGATGCACCCTAAATTATGGATCTTATTGTCATAAAAGAGCCCACCCAATGAAAGGATTTGAGGGTGCTAAGTGGTGCTGTGTTTTTTCAGCTTTATTGAGTTATAATTGACAAATTAAATTGTAAGATATGTAGAGTGTTCAACATGATAATTTGACATACATCTACATTGTGAAAGGATTACCCCCTGTTGAGTTAATTAATATATCCATCACCTCACATATTTATCTATCTTTTTTTTAGTAAGAGCATTTAAGTTCTACTCTCTTAGAAAATTTAAATTATATGATACTGTTATCAACCATAGTTAGCATGTTGTACATTAGATCCTCAGATTACTCATCTTATAACTGAAAGTTTATACCTTTTTACCAACCTCTTCCTATTTCTTCACCCCTTGCCCTTGGCAATCACTTTTCTATTCTCAGTTTTTATGAGTTTGATTTTTTAAAAAAGATTTTACATATAAGTGATACTATGCAGTATTTGTTTATCTCTGTCTAGCTTATTTCACTTAGCAAAATGCCCTCCAGTTCATCCATGTTATTGCAAATGACAGGATTTCTTTCTTTTTAAGGCTGAATTCATTATGTGTGTGTGTGTGTGTGTGTGTGTGTGTGTGTGTGTGTGTGATTATATATATATATATATATATATATATATAATTTTCTTTATCAATTCATCTATCAATTAACAGATGTTTTTGCCAGCATTTGTTATTTCTTGTTTTTTTTTTGATAATAGCCATCCCAACAGGTGTGAGGTGATATCTCATTGTGGTTTTGATTTGCATTTCCTTGATGATTAGTGATGTTGAGCACCTTTTCATATGTCTATTGTCCAATTGTATGTCTTCTTTGGAAAAATGTCTATTTAAGTCCTTTGCCCATTTTAAAATTGGGTTATTTCTTTTATTTTTCCTTTTGCTATTGACTTGTGTGAGTTCGTTGTATATTTTGAATATTAACCCCTTATTAGATATGCAATTTACAAATATTTTCTCCTATTCCATAGGTTGTCTTCTCATTTTGTTGGTAGTTTTCTTTGCTGTGAAGAAGCTTTTTAGTTTGATATAGTCCCATTTATTTATTTTTGCTTTTGTTGCCTTTACTTTTGGTGTGAAATCCAAAAATTCATTGCCAAGATCAATGTTGAGATCACCCCCTGTGTTTTCTTCTAGGAATTTTATAATTTCGGGTTTTATATTTAAGTCTTCCATCCACTTTGAGTTGTTTGTTTGTTTGTTTGTTTTTTACATATAATGTAAGATAAAGGTCCAGTTTTATTCTTTTGCACGTGGCTATCCAGTTTTATCCACACCATTTATTGAAGAGACCATTCTTTTCCCATTGTACATTTGTGAATCCTTTGTCATAAATTAATGGACCATATTTACATGGGTTTATTTCTTGGCCCTTTGTTCTGTTCCATTGATCTATATATTTGTTTTTATACAGTACCATACTATTTTGATTACTATAGCTTTGTAATATAGTTTGAAATCAGGAAGTGTGATGCCTCTAGCTTTGTTCTTCTTTCTCAATACTGCTTTGGCTATTTGGGGTCATTATGAGTTCCACATAAAGTGGTGGTATGTTTTAACCCATCAATGAGCCCTGAATTCTGTTTGAATGTGAGTTGGTGGTCCATAGTACTAATGTGAATTTCCTATCATATTGGGAAGTGGAATAAAAGTTGCAAAATGTTGTCTTAGCTCCTAAAATAGCCAAAGACCATGTTATTCACTTGATTTAATGATCTTCTAGTTTCTAAATCCTTCGACTTGTGAATGTATCCTTCTTTTTGAGCTAAAGATGATTGACTAAGTTTTTAAAAATTAATTGAACTCTCTACTTTCATAATGTTACATTATTAGAAATGTGGCACTATTAAAATACTTCCTGGGACTTTAGGTTTGCTTCTTCTCATACCTTTCTGAAAGGGCTACTTCTTCACTAGGATTAGCTTCTATTTCTGTTCTACCTTCTACATTATAATGCTTCAAACCTACTTGGCTTTTCTTTCTCCCATGAGCTATCTATGCTAAACAAGCATTAGGAAGCCTTAGCTGGGGGAAAATGCATATAAAGGTAAATTTTCTATTTTTTGTATAATTGTTCACAGGAATTTAAGTGGTATGATAGAATTGGCTGCCAGAGGAAAAAAAAGAAAGTTGTGAGGAGAAAGAAATTGTGCTTACTTTGTCTCTAATCCAAGGTGACCAATGATAGGACAATAACCCAACCTACCCATTATTATTAGTTATAAAAGACAGAAACTGAACTCAAACTAGCATATGCTTGGAATGCATAAAAGAATTACTACCTATTGTTGGGAAAAAATTTTTCTCTACCAACTTATATTTGAGTAGTGGGGGTCTGAAAATTAATTTCACATGTATGTGGGAACTCAAGAAAAGCTGACTTGCTGAACAGCCAGAAGTAAGGGTTTATATGCCAGTCAGTGTGAAAATATGGAAGGTTCTATTGGTCTTTTTGATCTCAATGCTAATAGACAGTCTCCTTCTTAGCTGGAATCTGCTTTGGAGGGGGATTTATGGTAGTTGAATTTGAACCTTCCAGGTGCTAAAGGTCAGTCTTGGAGAAAACACCCTCGGAGGTTGGGTTAATGACAGTTGTATTTTCAGGAGTTTCTCCTTGAGTTTAGACAAGGTTTCTTTCTGCAGCTGCTGTTTGTTTAAATGTTTTCAGTTTAAAGTAATCTTCATACTGCTCTGGTGGGCTGTTAGGCCCTTTACTTCTCTCTCCCTCCCTCTACCCCTACCTCTCCCCTCTTCTTCTCCCTCTTCCTTCCATCTATTCAACTATTCATCTACCCATCCATATATCATTTTTTAAAAATCACTAATAAATTCACAGGTGGAACAGCCTGAAGGCACAGGGACAGAAAATAGTTCAGGTTTACTTATATCCTTTTCCACCTTTTTGACAGGGTTTTTCCATTCTGGAGGCTTAATGACTGACCACTACTGGCTCCAAACTCATATCTTACCATCTAGGCAGCTTCAACAGGGAGAGTGCCTTCTCTTCATTGCCCTAGCTGGAAAGTCCCAAAGAGGATACCAATTTACCTGATCAGTTACATGTGCCCATCCCTGACTCAACAATGACCAGGTGGAAGGGATATATTGGCCCAGTCTTGAGGAAATATGCCCTCTCATTGGCATGAAGCCACATAAAATGGTTTCTCTACAGGTTTCTGTCTCTAGAAGAGGGGGATCCCAGGAACAATCTCTTTCTATGACTCGTCTTCCTATCTTCTTTGCTCTCTAATCTCCCCTTCATCTTAATGACTTGAATAAATTAATTGGCTGTTTCTGAGGGAAATGACATAAAATCAGTGAGATGGAATAAAATCTGAAATCATGTTTGACGATTTGTTTCTCCCAGACCTAGTGATTCCTGTGTAAGCCTTAGATCATCTCTCTCTTGAGGTTTGTTCTGAACTTTGACATGTTGCTGAACCATACAATAAGTCATTTACCTTCCCACCTGTTAATTACACACCCTTAAATTAGGATGATGATAAGTTCACAGGGGTATACGAAGTCTAATTAATTAAGGCCTGTAAAGCTCTTAGAGATCCTTAGAGATCCATAAGGTACTTTATGAAAGTACAAAATAGTAATGTTATGTGTAAAGTTGATGATAATGAACTTCAGAGCTTTTAGCTGTTTTGAAATTGCCATCAAGTATCATTTGAAATATGTGGGCTGGAAAATGAAAATCTTTTTAGTATACAGAGAATATGTCATATCATAGTTTGATTTGTATCACAGCCTCTAAATAGTTTTGAGTTTCTCTTTGACAGATGGTCAACTGAGGCTGGCTATTTAATTTAAATGAAAATTAACACTGACAGCTGTTTCTGCAAAAATAGATAATCGGTATCTCAAACTGAATGAAGCAATGCCAACCCCTTTTTAACTCCTTTCTTATAATTTTGGGAAAATGACAACTTCCCTCCTGGAAACACTAAACTCATCAGGACCTTTGTTCCAGGTCATGTTAAATGGGATCCACAGCTGCCCTCTATAGTAACAGCCACCCATAATATTTCTTGTCTCTGTTTAACTCTGTTTCCATCATAATACTCGCTGAATGAGATAGATCACCATTGGCTTCTTGTTTAATCTTTATACCATCTAAAATCCTTCTGATAATCTTTACTTTTAATGTAAAAAGTACTGTTCATTCATGTTTGGTGGGCATGAATTTCATTATGTTTTTTAATTTGGGGAAAATTTTAGAAATCCCTGTTTTAGATGGGTTCTCTAAAATCAGAATCTGAGATGGAGATTTGTATGCAGGAAGGTTATTAGGGCTATCAGGAATACCACCTGTAAAAGAGTGAGGGAAGCAGGGTTAGATGGAGAAACTGGGCTACAATGTAGCAATAGAGACCTCAGCTGAAGCCATGGCCAGTTCCAGAGATGGTCTGGCCCTTCTGAGGTATTTCAGATGAATGAAAATGGGACAAATTGAGGAAAATTGTATCCCTATAATGATTGGGAATTGAGGAGGGCTGTCTACAGGGAAGGAGAATATCCTTGGATAAAGCTGCTCCCTTTAGTAGAGAGAAAGGCCTAGCGATGGACTCAGCTATGAGCCATCAGCAGCCAATATTCCCAGCAGCTGGGAGAAATAGTGCCTTGTCCTAAGAACAGATGGAATAATGCACTGCGGTCCACTATACTATAAAATACAGTGATGAAAAGAACCATCACCCCTGCTCCTTTTCTAAAAACATCTTTTATTTTTCAATTACATTTGAAGTATAATATTATATGTTTTAGGTGTACAATGTAGTGATTAGGTATTTATATAACTTATGAAGTGATCACCCTGATAAATATAGTACCCATCTGATAGCAAACATAGTTATAACAATATTATTGACTATATTCCCTATGTTGTACTTTACATTCCATGACTATTTTATAAGTGGAAATTTGTACCTTTTAATCCCTTCCCCACAATCCTTCTCCTATCTAGCAACCATCAAAATGTTCTCTATATCTGTTTGTTTCTATTTTGTTTGTTAATTTATTTTGTTTTTTTTTTAGATTACACGTATATGTAAAATTACATATTTATCTTTCTCTGATTTATTCCTCTAGGTCCATCTATGTTTTTGCAGATGGAAAGATTTCATTATTTTTTAAGGCCAAGTAATATTCCATTGTATATATGTACCACTTCTTTATCCATTCATCGAAGATGGACACTTAGGTTGCTTCATATAAGGCTTCAATGATCATATGAATGTATAAGTCTTTTTGAATTAGTGTTTTGGGTTTCTTCAGATAAATACCCAGAAGTGGAAACACTGGGTTCTTTGTCTCCTTTTATAGACTTTGTTTTAAAATCTATTTTGTCTAGTATAAGTATTGCTACCTCAACCTTTTTTTTTCATTTTCATGAAGTATCTTTTTCCATCATTTGTCTTTTGATTGAAACAATCCATTTATATTTAAAGTAATTTTTGATAGTTATTGCCATTTTATTATTCATATTTTTAATCTTTTTTTCCTTCTTAAACAAATCCTTTTAATGTTTCTTGTAATAGTGGTTTGGTGGTGATGAACTCCTTTAGCTTTTTCTTGCCTGTGAAGCTCTTTATCTGTCCTTCAATTCTAAATGTTAGCTTTGCTGAGTAATCTTGGTTTATGTCCTTGCTTTTCATCACTTTGAATATTTCCTACCAATCCCTTCTGGACTGCAAAATTTCTATTGAGAAATTAGTTGACAGTATTATGGGAGCTAGCCTTGTAGGTAACTAATTGCTTTTCTCTTGCTGCTTTAAGATTATCTCTTTGTCTTTAAGCTTTGACATTTTAATTATGATGTATCTTAGCCTAAGTCTCTGGATTTATCTTGTTTGGGACTCTGTGCTTTCTGGGCTTGTATGTCTATTTTCTTTGCCAGATTTGGGAAGTTTTCTGTCACTATTTCTTGAAATAGGTTTTCCATTCCTCGCTCTTTCTATTCTTCTTCTCCTATGTTGTGAATGTTGCTATGCTTAATGGTGTCCCAGAGTCCCCTTAAACTATCCTTTTTTAAATTCTTTTTTTCTTGTAGCTCCTCTTATTGGGTGTTTTCTGCTACCTTAATTTTCAAATTGCTGATTTGATCCTGTGTTCATCAAATTTTCTTTGATTCCCTCTAATGTGCTATTTATTTCAGTTATTGTATTCTTCATTTCTGGCTGGTTCTTTTTTGCTTTCCATTTCCATTTTTAAGTTTTCTAACTCGTTGTTAAAGTTCTCACTGAGTTCATCTACTCTTCCCCTGAGTTCAATGAGCATCTTTATAACCAGTGTTTCTTATGTCCTCTTTGTTTAATTCTTTTTCTGGAGGTTTGTTCTACTCTTTCATTTAGGACATGTTTCTTTGTCTCCCCATATTAGCTGCTCCCCTGTATTTTTTGTATGTATTAGGTAGAGCTGCTATGTCTTCCAGTCTTGGTAGAGTGGCCTTACGTAGTAAGTATCCTGTGGGGCTTAGTAGCACAATCTCCCTGGTCATCTGAGCTGGGTATTCCAGGTATGTCCCTTGTGTGAGTCATGTGTGCCCTCCTGTTGCAGATGAGCCTTGAGTGCTCTTTGCATGTCAGTAGGAGTGGCTGACCCTTAGGCTGATTGGTTGTGATGACTGGCTGTGACTATAATGAAGGAGCTGTGGTTCAGGGGCTGACCCTACAGAGCAGGATTCATTTTTGTGAGGCTCTTGTGCCTGCTGAGTCTTCTCTATGGGTTTATCATTTGTGGAAGTGGTTAGGTGGTTTTCTGGTGTTATCTGAAGGTGACCATCAGTTTGTTGGTTCTGGGGCCTCTTGGGAGGAGCTCTGTTGCAGGCCAAGGTAAGTCACTGTCTGTGCCCTGCATGGGGTCACTTGGTATGAGTTATAAAGTGATCTACAGGTGGTTGCCACTTGTGCTGTGCTTGGAGGTGAGGATTCAGATATATTTCTTTTCTTGAGCCCTATACATGAAGGCAGAAAATATATCTGAATCCTAATCAATCTATCTAACACTATTGGCTCTGCTCCATCCAACATGTGGGCCTACCTAAGATGCTTCCAGAGAACTGTCTGGGAGAAAATAGCCCCTCTAACCCTTACCCTGAAGCCAGACAATTCAGTTCCAACTAGTGTGTCCCTGGGGCCTTTCAAGCCACTGCCCCAGGCTGGATCTCAGAGCAAGTGAGTCTGTTAGTAAGTGTGTGCATGGGCACTTTAAGAGGATTTCCTGCTATTCTAGGTGCTCTCCATCTCACTCAACCACAGTCTCCACTGGTTTTCACAGCCAGAAGTTGTGGGGACTTCTCTTCCTGTCACTAGAACCCTGTGTTGAGGAGCCTGTGGTACTGGTACCCCTCACTCCTTACAGGGAATCTATGCAACCAAGATATCTCTACTGATTTTTAACTGCAACATGTGGGTATGGCACTAGCCTGGTCCAGGTGTCTGCTCCTCCTGCCAGTCTTGATATGTCTTCTGTATATCCTGTTCAACTAGACTTCAGGTAATTCTCAATGATGGTTGTTTTGTAGTTTAGCTGTAATTTTGAGGTGGTCATAGAAGAGGTGAGCCCAGTGTTTACCTACTCTCCCATTTTGACCAAAAGCTTCCATACCTACTTCTTTTAACCTGAAATGAACACTAGTAACATTTTCACACATGTGAGTCCTGTCTTTCTTCTATGTATATATTTTAAAAATACTCAATAGTATGCATATAATCTTTTGGAAGTTAGATCATTACAAATAAAGTTCCTTTGATTACCTCCTCCATTCCTGGTCTCATCTCTGTGGCTGCAGCAGGGCCAGGACTAGAATGAAGCAAGTGAGGAACTTGCTTCAGGTGCAAAATTTAAGAGTGTGCCAGAAAACTCAGCAATTAAGATACATAATTTTTTTACTTCGAGTCAAGATGGCAGAGTAGATAACACTGTGCTCACCTTCTGTCACGGCCACATCAAAATTACAACTAGACTACAGAACAGTGACCATTGATAGGCACCTAAAGCATAGCTGAACTGAAGTCTTACAACTGGGGACATACAGAAGAGGCCACCTCAAGACTGGTAGGAGAGGTGAAGACACAGAACAGGCTGGTCCCATACCCGCATGTGGCAGTTGAAAATCAGCAGGTATATCTCAGCTACAGAGGTAACCCCTGAGGAGTGAGGGGGTCTCAATTCCACACCAGGCTCTCCAGCACAGGGTACCAGTGCCTAGAAGAGAAGTCCTCACAAATTTTGGCTGTGAAAACCAGTGGAGATTATTGCTGAGTGAGAAAGAGGGCAGCTGAAGTAGCAGCCATTCCTTTTAAGAGGCCCATGTGCAGACTTATTTGCTGAATGACTCACTTGCTCTGAACTCCAGCACTCTGGCAGCTGCTTGAAAAGTACCAGAGACATAAAGAGAGGAGCTGTGTTTCTGGATTCAGGACAAGGACTGGATGGGAAGCTTTCTCCCAGATGGAAGTGCTGGCAGAATTCATTGTCTCTTTATTGAGATCTCTTCCATCTCAGCTTGCATACACAGGCAGCCACCATATCTGAATGTCCATCAACCTGACTAACACTGGTCACCCTGCCCTGGTGATTCCTTGAGACCCCGCCCCATTCAGCATGTGGGCCCACCCAAGCCACTTCCAGTGGCTTTTCCATACAAACAGCCTGTTTTGGCTCATGCTGCAGATTTTTCTAAAATCTCTCAAAAGTTCACAAAGCCCAAAGAATAAGCATATGGCCATGGCATACCCTGAACATCTTGCTGAGCTGCCCCAAGCTTGGCACACAGAAACTGAAAGTAAAGGCATAAAAAATATTTCATGAAAATGGAAACAAAGAAAAGAAACAAAAAACTTGGATAGTAATACTTATAGCAAACAAAATACTTAAAACAAAGACTATAAGAAGAGAAAGAGAAGGGCCAAGTTATCCCACTTCTGGGTATCTGAACAAAACCAAAACACTGCTTCTAAGGGATATGCAAATCCATATGTTTATGGCAGCAGTATTTACAATAGCCAAGATATGGAGGCAACCTGGGTGTCTGTCAATGGATGAATGGTTAAAGAGGAGGTGGTACATATATACAATGCAGTATTACTCAGCTATAAAAAAGAATGAAATCTTGCCATCTCCAACAACATGGGAGGACCTAGAGCATATTGTGCTAAGTGGAGTATGTCAGCTAGAGAAAGACAAATGCTATATGATTTCACTTACATGTGGAATCTAAAGGACAAAAATGAACAAACAAAACAGAAACAAACTCATAGATACAGAGAACATTTAGATGGTTGCCAGATTGTGGGGGTACAGGAATTGGGGGAATGGTGGGTGAAAAAGAGGAAGGAATTAAGAAGTTCAAATTGGTAGTTACAAAATAGTCATGGGGATGTAAAGTATATCATATGAAATAGAGTCAATAATATTGTAGAAACTATGTAGGTGTCAGATGAGTATTAGATTTATCAGGGTGATCACTTCATAATATAATAATATATGCCAATTAATATAATATAATAATGCATAGCAACTGTAATTGAAAGGTAAATAATTAAAAGTTAAAAATAGGCAATACTATTAAGATACATAGAATTTTATTGTAACATTTTTAGACATTAAAACTAGTGTAAAAAAGCAATATTTTGATGAATGAAATAAAAAATTTAAAATCCAGACTTGATCAGAAACCGTGCTATGCCAAGTCATAGTAGAGCCTGAGATAAAAGAAAAAAACCAGTAATACTGATCCTGTCTGTTTAAAATTTTGATATTTTGTTCATCATGCATTTTCACATTAATTTTGATTTTAAGAAACTATTATATTAAAATATTATTTAAATAACAGAGTATTTTGTTACCTTCTTAAATTTTGTGCCTCACTTTCTTTACCCTAGTTTTAACCCTGAGATTAGCTGCTATTTCATCAGCCTTCCTGTTGACATTATCTCTTAAACAGATCTCCAGTCCTCCTACATCTCTGCCTCCTACCACTATCATCCTAGATCAAGTTGCCAACTTCTCCCAAGTTTTGGAGTACCCTCCTAAGAACTGGTCAAATACTTTCTACTCTTGACCTTCTTGAGCCCTTTCTCCACAAAGCCGAGTGATATTTAAAAAAAAAAAATCAAGGCTGTCACTTCCCCACTTAAACACCTCCACTCCCCTAGTGGCTTCCTATTTTCTTTATTTATATATTAATTTTTAATTAAGTTTATTGGGGTAACATTGGGTAATAAAATTACATAATTTTCAGGTGTACATTATAATTTGACATCTGTATATTCTATAGTGTGTTTACCACTCAAAGTCCAGTTTCCTTCAGCTGCCATATATTTGATCCCCTTTATCCACTTTGCATGCCCACATCTCCCCCATATTTGACTCCCTTTACCCTGTCTATCTCCACCCACCTCCCTCACCCCTGACACTCTGATAACCACTAGTCTATAGTCCATGTCCATGAGTATCTGTTTGTCATGCTCATTTGTTGCTTTTAGGTTTATATCCCACATATAAGTGATATTATGTGATTTTCAACTTTTTCTGTCTGGCTTATTTTGCTTAGCATGATTATCTTGAGTATCATTCATGTTGTCACAAATGGCAGTATTTCATCTCTTCTCATGGCTGAATAATAGTCCATTGTATATATGTAACACAGCTTCTTTAGCCAATCATCTATCGTAGAACACTTTGGTTGCTTCCATGTGCTGGCTGCTGTGAATAAAACTGTAATGAACATCGAAGTGCAAATACCTTCTCGGATATGGGTTTTTGAAGTTTTTGGGTAAATACCCAATAGAGGAATGGCTGAATCATATGATAGATCAATTCTTAGTTTTTTTGAGGAGCCTCCATACTGTTTTCCATAGTGACTGTACCAATTTGCAGTCCCACCAGCAGTATATGAGAGTTCCTTTTTCTCCACATCATCTTCAACATTTGTTGTTACTTGTCCTGTTGATTATAGCTATTCTAACAGTTGTGAGATGATATCTTGTGGTTTTGATTTGCATTTCCCTAATAGCTAGTGAGCAATCTAGAGCATCTTTTCATATATTTATTGGCTGTGTGTATGTCCCCTAGGGAAAAGTGTCTGTTCAAGCCCTCTGCCCATTTTTGATTGAATCATTTTTTTTTGGTTATTGAGCTGTATGAGTTCTTTGTACACTTTGAATATTAGGCCCTAATTGGGGGTGTTTCTTGCAAAGATATTTTCCCATTCATATGGTTCTCTCTTACCTTGTTGATGATTTCATTTGCTGAACAAAAGCTTTTTAGGTTGATGTAGTCCCATTCATTTATTTTAGCTTTTACTTCCCTTGCCTTCAAGGACAAATTCATATAATCCTTTGAAGTCCAAGATCCTTGAGCTTACTTCCTGTTTTCTTCCATGCATTTTATTGATTCAGGTCTTATATTTAGTTTTTTAATCTATTTTGAGTTAATTTTGGTGTGTGGTGATAGACAATAGTCTAGTTTCATTATTTTGCAGGTAGATTTTCAGTTTTCCCAACACCATTTATTGAAGAGGCTTTCCTTTCTCCATTGTATGTTTTTTGGCTTTTCTGTCAAAAATTATTTGCCCATATAAATATGGGTTTATTTCTAGACTCTTGATTCAGTTCCCCTGGTTTGTGTGTCTGTTTTGCTGCCGTTTTGATTACTGTTACTTTGTAGTATAATTTGAAGTTGGCCAGAGTGATGCCTCCAGCCTTGTTGTTTTTGATCAGGATGGGTTTGGCAATTCCGAGGTCTTTAGTGTTTCCATACAAATCTGATGATTGTTTTGTTCTCTTTTAAAAATGCCGATGAGATTTTGATGAGGATCGCATTAAACCTGTATAATGCCTTAGGAAATATGGTCATTTTAACTATGTTGATTCTTCCAATCCAAGAACATGGAATATCTTTCCATTTCTTTTTAGCTTCTTCGATTTTTTTTAATGGAGTCTTGTAGTTTTCATTATATGGGTCCTTCACATGTTTCATTAAATTTATTCCTAGGTATTTTATTCTTTTTTTTTTGCAATTGCAAAAGGAATGATTTTCTCCACTTCTTTTACTGACACTTCTTTATTAGAGGATTGGAAAGCTATGGATTTTTGAACATTGATTTTGTAGCCAGAGACTTTATTGTATTTGCTTATTGTTTCTAGTAGTGTTCTTGTGGAGTCTTTAGGGTTTTCTATATAGAGAATCATGTCATCCACAAATAGTGACAATTTGACTTCTTTGTTTCCTATTTAGATGCCTTTTATATCTTTCTCTTATCTGATTGCACTCACTAGGACCTCCAATGTTATATTGAATAGCAGTGGTGATAACGGACAGCCTTGCCTTGTTCCTGGTCTTAGAGGAAAGGTTTTTAGTTTTTCGCCATTCAGTATAATGTTGGCTGAGGGTTTGTCATATATGGCCTTTATTATGTTAAGATACTTTCCTTCTATACCGATTTTGTTAAGTGTTATGATCATAAATGGATGCTGCATCTTGTCAAAGTCTTTTTCTGCATCTGTTGATATGATCATATAATTTTTATTTTTTAATTTGTTTATGTGATGTATCATATTAATTGATTTGCATATGCTGAACCATCCCTGTGCCCTTGCTTTTGGTATCAGAGTAATATTGGCCTCATAAAATGTGTTGGGAAGTATTGCCTTCTTTTTGATATTTTGGAAGAGTTTGAGGAGACTAGGTATTAAATCTTCTTTCAATATTTGGAAGAATTCACTGGTGAATCAATCTATTCCTGAACTTTTACTTTTCGGTAGGTTTTTGATTATTGTTTCAATTTCCATACTGCTGATAGGTTTATTTAGATTTTCCAGTTCTTCTTGATTCAGTTTAGAAGATTATATTTTTCTAAGTTCTGGTCCATTTCTTCTAGGTTATTAAATTTGCTGTCATATACTTTTTCATAGTATTCTTGTGTGATCCTCTGTATTTCTGCGATGTCAGTCATAATTTCTCTTCTTTCATTCTGATTTTGTGTTTGTTTTTCTTTTTGTGTCCTTTCTCTTTTTTCTTTAGTGAGTCTAGCCATGGGTTTGTCAATTTTATTAACTTTCTCAAAGAACCAGCTCTTTGTTGCATTTATTTTTTTCTATTTTTTAAAAATTTTTGTTTTCAATTTCCTTTATTTCTGCTCAAATTTTGATGAATTTTTTCCTTCTGTGACTTTAGGCTTCATTTATTCTTCCTTTTCTGGTGTTTTAAGATGAAGTGTTAGGTTGTTTATTTGGGCTTATTCTTGTTTTTGGAGATAGGCCTATAATGATATGCACTTTCCTCTTATCGCCCCTTTTGCCATGTCCCAAAAGTCTTGATGTTTTGTAATATCATTATTATTTGTTTCTATGTATTTCTTGATCTCCTTTTCTTTCTTCCCTGACCCAGTTATTCTTCAGTAGCTTGTTGTTTAATCTCCATGTATTTGTCATTCTTCCTGCTTTTTTTTTGTAGTTGATCTCTAGTTTCAAAGCACTATTATCAGAGAATATGATTGGTATGATTTCAACCCTCTTATATTTGTTGAGGCTATTTCTGTGTCCCAGTATGTGGTAGATTCTTGGGAATGTTCCATGTGCACTAGTTGGACTAATATGTCATTTAAGGATGTAATTTTCTTATTGATTTTCTGTTTGGATGATCTGTGTATATCCGACAGTGGGGTATTTAGGTCCCCTACTATGATAGTGTTTTGGTCTCTTTCTCCTTTTAGTTCTGTTAGTAATTGCTTTACATATTTCAGGGTTCCCTGATTAGGAGCATTGATATTACTAAGTGTTATGTCTTCTTGGTGCATGCTTCCCTTTATTATTATGAAGTGTTCCTCAGTATCTTTCTTTACCATTTTTAGTTTGAAGTCTATTTCATCTGATATTAGTACTGCTTCTCTTGTTTTTCTCTGAATGTCATTTGCTTGAAAAATTGTTTTCTACTCTTTGACTTTGAGTCTATATTTGTCTTTGGAACTGAGATGTGTCACCTAGCAGCACATGGTTGGATTTTGTTTTTTGATCAATTTTGCAATTCTGTGACTTTTTATTGATGATTTCAATCCATTTACATTTAGGGTGATTATTGAAATATGAGGTCTTCTTATAGCCATTTTATCTTTTGCTTTCTGGTAGCTCAGTGTTTCCATTGCTTCCTTTTCCTTGTGTTTCTGTTTTCTTTATTTTGGTTGGCTTTTATGGGTTTTGCCTCTATTTCTTCTTGTTTTGTGTTATATACTTCAGTTCTGAATCTTTGATTTCTGGTTATCATTACAAATATGTAAAAGGTAGTTATATATATACAGTTGTCCATTTTTATCTATGCTTGCCTTATCTCCATTCCCCTTTGTGAATTTAGATCTTTGAATCCTCCCCTTTTCAATCATTGTTGTCTCAATTTGTCCCTATGTATACTGAACGTTCATTACTATCTTGTTATAACAATTCTTTCTTATTATTTAAGCTTGTATTGTCCTGTTCTTAGTAAAGGTTGCACACCTCTGCTTCTATTTATCTAATAGTCACTTTAGTCCTAATTATGTATTTTTTTGTTATTTTCTTTTAGGTGAACTGACCCTTTTCTGTATTTCCCATAGTGTAGACCTCATAGTGGAGAATTCCCTCAATTTTTGTATGTCTGGAAAGGTCTTGATTTCTCCTTCATATCTAAAGGAGAGCTTAGCTGGATACATTATTATAGGCAGGTAGTCCATTTTACTTAATAGTTTAAATATTTGTTTCCATTCCTTTCTGGCTCATAAGTTTTGCGCTGAGAAGTCCAAGGATAATCTAATGGGTTTACCTTTATAAGTTATCATTTTCTTATCCCTGGCTTCCCTGAGAATTCTATATTTGTCATTGATTTTTGGCAACTTTAATACCATGTTTTGGTGAAGACCTTTTGGGATTGAGATAATTGGGGGTTCTGCTAACTTCTTGAATTCCAAAGTCCAGCTCATTCCTTAGATTTGGGAAATTCTCGCCCACTATTTGTCTGAAAATCTTTTCTAGTCCCTCCTCCTTTTCCTCAACTTCAATAATGGCCATTATTCTTATGTTTCCTCTCCTGTTGGTATCAGCTAGTTCTTGTATTTCTTTCATTATTTTCCATTCTTTGGTTTCTCTCTTCTTCCTTCTGATTTATTTCTAGATTTCTGTCTTTGAAATCACTGATCCTTTCCTCCATTTGGTCAACTCTATATACAAGCTTGCTATTTCATTTTTTGACTCTTGTAGTATGTTTTTTAATCTCCAGATGATCTATTCTTTTTTTTGAGGGTTTCAATCTCCTTGCTCTGCTCATCTAGTTGTTTTTTAATTCCTGAAATTGTTGCTATGACTTGTTTTGGATCTCATTGAGCTTTTTCAGAAGTATCATCCAGAATTCTCTGTCATTTAAGTCATGTATTTCTATGTCTGTAAGCTTATTTTCTGGAGATTTTTTTCTTTCTTTCTGAGATGCCTTTTTACTTTGGTTGTTCATGGCATTTAATGGACTATTTCTCTGCCTGGTCATTAATGGAAGTGTATTCTGCTGTTTATCCATAAAGAAGATTTATTATATAATGGTCTCTCTTTAGCCTGCTGCAAAGAAAGCACTTTTCTCTTGGTTTCCTGTAGGTGTGTCTAAGCCTCTTGGATCTTTGCTCTACATAAAACTTTAAAAATTATTTTTTATTTTCTGATAGATATTTAATCATGCTCGCTACCTACTTTTCAGTTTCTGTCAGTGTTAGCAAAAGTTTTGGTAGCATTTGCTCAGATTCCCCTGGGACTCCAGGGTGTTTGGTCTAAGAGAGCATGAGGGGAGGGACCCTATGGATTAGGGGTTGTGGGCTGCAGCTCAGCCTCAGTTTTGCAACCATGGTTGGCAAAAACCAACTGTTGTTTCTCTGCTGGCTGCTTTTCTGCCTTCTTTCCTGATGAGTGCGCCCTGCCCCTGGCCCTCTATGGGGTCCTCACAGCTTTCCCAGGCAGGGCTGCTCAGGGAACTCGCTGCTCCTTCTCCCCTCCCCCTCCTCCTGCAGGGAGCTCCTACAGTTGCCAGAGGCAGCTTCTTTATTACTCCTGGTCCAACACCTGACTCCTACGGTTCTGACCTGTGGTAGCTCTTATGCGCATATCTCATGCTCAGACTTACTGGTGTGCAGTTTGGGATTTTTGTTGTTGTTGTTATTGAGTTTGAGACATTCAGCTTATTGCTGTTTCAGGGGGAGAGATCTGGGGACATCTCTCACTCCACCACGTTTCCAGGGATCCCATTTCCTTTAGAATAGAAATTTCCATCTTAGTCACCAATGGCCCTGCGTGATTTGGGCCCTGCCTATTTCTCTGTCCTTATTTTGACTACTGTTCCTCTTGCTCACTGAGCTCAACTCCCGCTGACTTTTTCTTTGTTCCTCTGAAAAACTGACCTTCCTCTTCCTCTAGTAGGACCTTCATACCACCTTTTTTCTTTGAATGGATTGCTTTCTGTGTTCAACTCCACATGGATGAATTCTTTTGTCACTCATACATCAGGCCTTCTCTGTCCATGTAATCAAAGTTGTTACCAGTCACATTTGAAAATATTTTGTTTTGTTTTCATTGCAGCATTTATTACTGTTGAATTTTTTTTGGTGAATATTTATTTATTTGTATGCTGTTTCTTCCCTCTAGAATATAAGCCTCGTGGGTATAGAACATCGTTAGGATCTCAATCTTGTTTACTGCCATATTCCCCAGTACCTGGAATTGGGTCTGGCACAAGTTGATGGTTAATAAATGTTTCCTGAATAACTTAATATAGTCCTATTAAATATATTAGGATATTTTCTGTGTATATGTCCTTCCTTTTTAAAAGTAGACTTTATTTTTTTATAAGTTTTAGATTCACTCAAAATTGATGAAGTACCAAGATTTCCCATATAACTTCTGCCCCTACACATACACAGCCTCCTGCATTGACATTCAGAGTAATACATTTGTTGCAATCAATAAACATATATTGACACATCATCATCATCCAATGTCCATAGTTTATATTAGACTTCACTTTTGCTGTTGTACATTCTATGGGTTTAGACAAATGTGTAATGACATGTATCCATCATTATAGTGTCATGCAGATTATCTTCATTGCCCTACAGATCCTGTGCCCTGCCTATTCTCTTCCTTTTCCCCAACCCCTGGCAACCACTGACAGTTTTACTATCTCCATAGTTTTACCTTTTCCAGAATGTCATATTGTTAGAATCATACAATATGTAGTCTTTTCAGATTACCTTATTTCACTTAGCAATGTGAATTTATAATTCCTCCATGTTCTTTCATGTCTTGATAACTCATTTCATTTAAGTGTTGAGTAATATTTCATAGTCTAGGTGTACTACCATGTATTTATCTCTTCACCTACTGAAGGACATCTTGGTTGCTTCTAAGTTTTGGCAATTATGCATAAAACTGCTTTAAGAATCTGTGCGCATTTTTTTGTGTGTAGCCATAAATCCTCAACTCATTTGGGTAAATACCAAGGAACATGATTGCTAGATTGTATGGTAACAGTATATTTATTTTTGTAAAAAAGTACCAAACTGTTTCCAAAATGGCTGTACCATGTTATATTCCTACCAGAAACAAATGAGAGTCCCTGCTGCTCCAGCATTTGGTGTTGTCGATATTCCGAATTTTGGCCATTTTAATAGGTGCAGAGTGGTATCTCATTGTTGTTTTAATTTACAATTCCCTACTGACATATGATGCGAAGAATTTTTCAACATGCTCATATGCCATATATATGTTTACTTTGATTAAATGTCTGCTTAAGTTTTTTTTACCAATTTTTATTTATATTGTTCATTTCCTTACCGTTAAGAGTTCATTTTATACTTTAGATAACAGTCCTTCATCAGATATGTCTTTTGCAAATACTCTCTCCCTGTCTGTAGCTTGTCTTCTCGTTTTTTTGACAGTATCTTTCACACAGCAGAAGTTTTTAAATTTTAATGAAATCTAACTTATCAGTTTTTTTCTTAAATGAATTGCATTTTTGATGTTGCATGTAAAAAGTCATCGGTATACCCAAGGTCACCTAGATTTTCACCTATGTTATCTTTTAGGATTTTTATGGTTTTGCATTTTACATTTAGGTCTATGATCCATTTTGAGTTACTATTTATGAATATTTTAATTAAATATTGTCCTGCTGACTTTTACTGTACTCAGAATTTCTTTATATAAATTTATTTATTTAAATTAGTTTCAAGTATACAGTTCACTGCTTAGACATCTATAATGTTCATAGAACCATTTCCCCCAATTGTGCCCTCTGTCCCCTGGCTCTCTACTTAGCCATCATATTAATGCTAACTTCATTCCCTCTGCCATGCTCCCAATCCCAGTGCCCAACTATCAGCTACTAATTTGTACTTCTTTAACTCTTCACCCAATTCTCCCAGTATCCCAATACCCCTCCCATCTATCCGTCACCAAATTGTCCACTATATTTGTGAGTCTGTTTTTAATTAGTTTCTTCTTTTAATTCCTTAGATACTACATAGAAGTACAAACACATGCTATTTATCTTTGACTTATTTCACTCAGCACAATAATCTCTAGATCCATTCATGTCATTGCAAATGGTAGGATTTATTTTTTTAATGGCTGAGTAATATTTCATTGTATATATGACCAATAAATTTTTTATCCAATTGTCTGTTGATGGACATTTGGGTTGCTTCCATATCTTGGCTATTGTAAATTGTGCTGCCATAAATATTGAAATGCATGGATCTCTATGAATTATTGTTTCGGTTTTCTTTGGATAAATACCCAGAAGTGCAATTGCTGGGTCAAAAGGTATATCCATTTTAATTTTTGCGCAACCTCCATACTGTTTTCCATAGCTGCTGTGCCAATTTGCAATCCCACCAACAATGTATGAGGGTTCCCTTTTCTCCGTATCCTCCCCAACACTTGTTGTTCTTTGATTTATTGATGATAGCCATTCTGACAGGTGTAAGGCGATATCTCATTGTGGTTTTAATTTGCATTTCTCTGATGATTAGCGACCTTGAGCATCTTTTCATTTGACTGTTAGCTGTCTATATTTCCTCTTTGGAGAAGTATCTGTTCAGGTCTTCTGCCCATTTTTTAATTGGATTGTTTGTTTTGTTGTTGTTGAGTAGTATAAGTTCTCTATAAATTTTGGATATTAACCTCTTATCAGATGTATCATAAGCGAATATCTTCTCCCAGTCAGTTGTCTTTTTGTTTTGTTGATGGTTTCCTTTGCTGTACAAAAACTTTTTGGGTTGATATAGTCCCATTTATTATTATTTTTGTTTG
>PVKZ01005557.1:0-51433 GCA_004027375.1 Macroglossus sobrinus | reverse complement strand
CCTCCCTTCCTTCCTTCCTTCCTTCCTTCCTTCCTTCCTTCCTTCCTTCCTTCCTTCCTTCCTTCCTTCCTTCTCTCACTCTTCTGTTTGTGAAATCTTAATACAGTGGCTCATGTGTCTTGATTGTCAAGCACAAAACTTCTCAGGAGACAGCGGAGAGTGAGCGCTGCCTGAAGGCAGACTCTCTAGGCTGTCACTGTGAATTCTGCGTTCATCGGTTATCTCTGTTTGTATTTGTTTCCTATGGCCACTGTACCAATGATCACACATTCAGTGGCTCGAAGCAACAGGAGTGGCATCTTACAGTTCTGTAGCTTAGAAATCCAACCCAGATCCAACCCAACCCAAATCCAACCCAATCTCACTGCACTAAAATCAAAATGCACCAGGGCTGCATTTCCTTCTGGGGGCTTTGGGAAAGAATCTATTTTCATGCCTTTTCCAGCTCCTGTTGGCCTCCCGTATTCCTTAGCTCATGGTCCCTTTCTTCATCTTCACGCCAGTGGTGTTGTAACCCTCTGAGCCTTTTTTCATGGTCACATCTCCCTCGGACCACAACATGGAAATATTCTCTGCTTTTATGGGTTCCTGTGGTTAGTTGGTCCAACCCAGACAATTTGGGATGATAACCCTCCCATCTCATATTTCTTAATTATTCACATCTGCAAGGTCCCTTTTTGCCAGGTAAGGTTCACAGGTGCTACGCATGAGGGTATGGACACCTCTGACAGGATGTTACTCTGCAGACCACAGAACCTTGCATCAGACAGTTCCAAACATCTCCAAGTCTGGCATTGCCGTGGACGGAGTTCGGTCAGGGGCCAGCCCCGAGCCAACGCTGGCATGCAGGGTGTCCATCCACTAGGGAGGGTTGTTGAAAGCAACACCTATTGGAGAGAGGTGGGGAAGCAAGAATGAGCAGGGCAGATGGTGAGTCACAGCCTCAGCCAACCACGCAAAGGGCGCTGGGACGAGGATGGCCCTCAGGGCTGTCCCAAGATAATGCTGGAGTGAAACGCTCATGGTAGCACATATAGTTGATGGCAGGTCCGGCATCACATCTCACATCGTTTGAATATGAAACCTACATTCTCATCCATTGTATCCTAATGCAGCCAAACTCCAGGCCAGGGGTTGGTAAACTTTTCCTGTAAAGGGCCAGATAGTATATAGTTTTGGCTTCATTTGCCATGCAGTGCCAATCTCAGCTCAGCTCTGCCCTTGTGGTGTGAAAGCCACCACAATCTGCCAAGTACTTGGTCTCGTTTTATAATTTGTACTTTAGGTTTTTGTCATGTGAATTCCAAAACTCAGAATGAGCTCAGCATCGCCCAGCTCCTTGGAGAGATAAACACACTCCCGCACCCTGAGACTTTTATTTTGATTTGTAGAAGAAGGTATGTGAAAACCACAAAGAGCTTATACAATTCTGACCAGGAATAACGAATGACCCTTTATACCCTAGGAGGAAGAGAAGAGCATTTTTGGTAATTAGAATTTCAAAGAATTCAAGAAAAAATTATTTTTATTTTAATTTATTTTAATTTTTTTTGGTGTATGTAGGGGAAGGATAGAAAAAAGTGTGTCTTAAGAGGTATGGGTAGAGAAAAGGGCAAATCAATAAACCATGTGTAAATGTTCCTTGACTTAATTCTGAAATCTGGAGACTAAGAAGAAACCCTTAGTAAAGAAACAAAATAAAACCTTACTATGGATATTTGACTTGATAGTGGCTTAATCCAGAGATTTATCTCTTAACACAGATGATCTTCAAGGAACTTCCTACCTCTGTGACTGTTTACATGTTGGAGTCTAAAAGATCTCTAGGAAACTGTCACCCAGAGGGGCTTTAGCTTGTTTCAAGAAACCTAACTAGTTTAGTGGCAGAGTCAAGACTAGAATCAAGTTCCAAATGCAAGATTTTCCCATTATTCCCTGCTGAGTCTATCATAGGTGCTCCTTTCAGAGGCTCCTACCTCCAGGGTAGGTACCCACAGAACTTAGGGAGGAAGCTAACGGGATGCTGCAAATCTGAGTCATGGGCAGTCCTTAGCCTGGGTGAGGCATCCCCTGTCCTTCCTGTGTGAATAGGCGTCTGTGTCTTCCAAGGCATTTCTGAGGATGTGTTGACATTGCTGCTTGCCTAATTTTTGGTTGGTCATGTCTACATTACCTACTAAGTAGGTGACAACATTTTCCTTGGTGGAAAGTGCATTAGGTAATGATCATTTTAGGGAATGATAATTTTAGTAATGATATTTTTCCTATGCACTCATCAACAACACCGTTGCTGTCAAGACATGGTCGTGAATTAGCTCACGTTCTGTCCACGGGGGCACGGTCACACCTCTCCCGTCACCCCATGTTGATTTTTAAGCTACTGAAACTACTCTTTGTGTCGCCGGGTGACTATTAACCATATTTGACAAAAAAGAATGTTTTCCATGTTCTGCTAAGGAAATCCTCTGTCAAGATAAACAGCTCTTTCCCTCCTCTCCTCCAACTTGGGTCTTGCCAGGAAGGTCTAAATAAGTCCTCTGTAGTCATTTGCTTTGCAATATTTCACACTGGAGTTCGGTTATAAACTCTCAGCCAGAAAAGTTAACTTCTGCTGAAAGACCGCAGAACCCACGGAATCGAGAGCTATTTTAGGTTTGGGTGTCCTGCCCTAGGCCTCTTATAGACCTTTTTAACTCAGGAAATGTCCTTTTTCTTCCTCTCCTTTTCAATCACTTTCCTATGCCATTAACTTAATACACATGCTTCTCTCTCCAATTTTTAAGGATATATTTTTCTACATCATCGTTCGCCTCCTCCATTTTTCTGTCTCAAGCTACTTTATGAAGTGTCAGGTTTTCCAGGAAGCTGAAATCTACACTTGCTCCTTCATGATGATACTGGATGATGTTTGGAGGTGACCCATTTATGAAAACTAGCTCCTTGGCCCAAGGAGGGGGCTTTTCATTAAGGCAAATAGATGTTCCTGCCCCTGGATGGGGATGGGAGATCCCCGTGTTGCTGCTGGTGGATGGGTTGTAAAGCTACACACAGGCGGTGCCTCGACTGACAGGAATTGAAGGCTCATTTATGCGTGTGTGAGCTACCGTCCGCATTTCAATTGTTTCTGTTTTCACTCCTTTTATTTTTGGACTCCTTTTATTCTTCACAATGGCCATGGATGTTAAATATTTCTCTGAGGTGCACCGGTGGTGGTGGAATGCGGGAGGGGTGTGCAGCAGCCATGACAGGGAGTGCAGGATAGTGCTCTGTGAAGTGGGACATCAGCCCAACCTCTAAGAAATCTTTGTCAATATCTTTTGAATCTTTACTGGAGCCTTAAAAAAAAAAAGCCAAGGACGGATCTGTTCACAACTTACAGCAAAAGCTAAAATCCTACTTCTCTATCTTTCTCAAAAGCTCCCATGCATAGGAGCCTCTCACGTGACCAGCCTGAGGGATTCTGGCAAGATGCTCTGAGGAAATGGCCTTCAGTTTGCAGGCTGAATTTGGGAGTTGGAGTGCATCAGATAAAGTGGAGGAGGGCTCCGGGGAGAGGAAACAGGGTGCTCTAGCATTAGGAGAGAGGCGTGTGGCCCCTTTGGGAGCTGAAAGAAGTTCAGTGGGTGACAATGGGGAATGGCAGGGAGGGTGGCAGGAAACAGGGCTGGGTGTTCAGATTCTGGGCTTTATCCCAAAGGCACTGGAAAGATGCTGAAGAATATTGTCATTTGTAGATACTACGACTAGTGTGATATTGGTCTTCTCTTGCTGCCGTAATAAAGACCACACACTTTGTTGCCTACAACAACATAGTTCTGAAGGTTAGAAGTCCAGACTGGTACTAGAATCAACAAGTTGGCAAAGCTGTGTTCCTTCTGGAATCTCTGGGGGTCAGGCACAAGATAGTTATAAGGTTCGTGGAAACCAATTCATTATGTACCGCGGGTGGTGTGACCTAGTAATGCAACACGAGATTAATAAAGCTGTATGATGAATGTCACCATTCAACCTTGTGTGTTGTGCATATACGTCACTTATATATCTTGAAAATTGAAACTGAGACCCTGTGAGGATGGACACCGATTATTCGGACACCGATTATTTTAATAAAATGCCCTTTCCCTCTTTGCAACCCAATCAGGAACCCAGTAAATGCCAAGAAATGAGCTATACAAGGCATTTGGGGCACACATGAATAAAGTACAGCCTTCTGCTGGAGGGAGACCCTAAAAGCAGCCGGCTCTGATTTGGGGCATCATCTTGGCTCTTGTCATCATTCCTTGACCACCTGAAGGTGACCTCATCTCCTTTAGTTCCTCCCGCTGTTTTCTGATTGAACCCCATACACATCGTACTGTCATTTGTTTTAACGTGAAAATAGATTAAGTTTGATCATAAACAATTAAGTGGAAATTATAAGCAATTTTAATGCAAAATAATGATCAAGGGCCTTCCTCTTTGTTGCAGACTCTGCAGGATGCAGGCCTGTGCCTTGCATGCTCAATAGGAAATTTTTGCTTGTTGATCCTTTTTGATGTTTTGGTTTCTTTTAGATTCCTACCTGACAACAGTTTAAAATGACAGGTGCAGACATGGCTGACTGTCCTCCGATAGATGTTCTCTTTTTCTTTCTTTTTGTAATAGAAGCTCCATTGTTTTAGGGGGGTGATGGCAGCTCAGCCAGAGACTACATTTCCCAGCTTCCTTTGCAGGTAGGTGTGGTGATCAGAGTTCAGTTCAGGCCAGTGGGGCCCGAGAGAGGGTCATTCTTACAACTTCTGTGTTGGGCTCTTAGACAGAAGCACCTAGTTAGCGATAATAACTGTTATAATCTCTTCTGGCACTCTGGGAGAAAACCTTTTACCTCTCCCTGACCCAGGCCGAGTGCATGTGTACATATTGTCATATCACTTATTTCACTGTTTTGTGAGAAATGTCTTTATTTGCTGGACTCACTGTGTTGCTTATTGAGCCCTTGCTCATATTTGCCTGCCCAGCTCTGAGCAGTGGTCGGTATTCTTGCTGCATTAGCTTGTCCGCATAAATGTTTGCTGAACAAATGAGTCAATCAGTGGATAACCTGTACGACATCAGATTTCCCATGTCCATTAAGGTCAACTTACACAATGATGCAAGGGTCTCAGGAACCATCTCATTCGTTTTTGCTGGTCACTCAAAAGAGTTGATAGCAGATGACTGTATTTTGATAGTTAACCCCTTGTCTCAGCCCGGCCACATTATAGAATATTCTGTAATATTCCACATTATAGAATGCACCCATTCTTTCATGTTTCCACCATCCCTAAAATGTCCAGACATCTAACCAACAACGACAACGTTCATTTTCAGTAAATACTCTTAAGTGCGTTACTGCATCCTTTGGCCAACAGTTAAATGCCAGTTTCAGAGAATCTGATGGCTACTTTACAGGAAACTACGCTTTAAAAAGAGGCTGATCATCTGTGTTCCTTTAAACAAAATCGGTTAGTTTGGGAAATCGGAGAAGTTCAAAAAGTGGATGATGGCACTGACGGCCACTGGCAGCGTGTGGCATGCCTCAGTGATGTCACATTACCCAGAGATGCTCCAAAACGTGACTTTATTGTCATGACAACTCTACAAGGTCCCTCCTCCAGTCACATTTTGGAGCATCTCTGGGTAATGTGACATCACTGAGGCATGCTAGACATTGCCAGTGGCCATCAGTGCCATCACCTACCTTTTGAACTACTCTGCTTTCTCCTGATTTGGGAATCCCAGGCTCGTTTTGCTTGGGCTTTAAAAGCTGTCTCAGAATACCCTCCATCAATGGCTGTTTGCATGGCAGGGGCATACACAGCAAGGCAGGAGGAAGAAGGAAACTGTTTACTGTGCCTACGTGTTACCAGGAGCTGCAGTCGCTGATCGCCGTGGAAATGCTTTTTTATTTTTTTTCCCTCTTCAGCTTTGCTATAAACGGCACAAAATCAGTTTTGCAAACACACTTATAAAATCAGAAACATCAACGACCTTTAACAGTCGGTAGCATGAATGATCGGGGGCCACAAAGAGGTTTTTAACTACTGAAACACGTTGGCAAAGTGACAAATGAGTATTTTTCCCCCTCCCGAACTGTTAAAAATAGCTTTTATAAACTCTTTAACTCCCTTCGACGGTGAGCTCGCCATTAATCACGTTTATGGCATCTTATAGTCAGGCCTCGGGTAAGTCCGTGGGTCCCACCTAACCAACCTCTTTCCTGAGGAAATTGGCCAGATCTCGGCTGGAAGGGGAGACGGACATGGCGGCCCTGCTCTGCAGACAAATCTCCTTTCAAGTGCCCTTAGAACTTTTTTCATACCCCGGTGAAGACAGCCACACAGGAAACAATAATAGTTTAATCTCTTGAAAAATTTCCTTCCTGCGCTGCAGCGCTTTTAGGCGGGGAGTCAGAACCAGCCAAAGAAAACGAGGGCAGCCTCTGCCAAGAGCAGGCTGCGACTTGAGCCGCCGAGCCCCCGCCCCGTCCTGTTCTTTTTCCTGTCCCCAGCCCGGGCCCGAGATGGGGCGCCCTGCTGCGAGGTGGTGGCCATGACCGACGTCGGGAAAGAGAGAGACGCGTGGGAGAGCCATCGTCGACACGTGGAGGGACCAGGCACTTTTAAAGCCCCCTCCCTTCTCCTGCAGAGTCCTCTTGAGCTACTGGTTGGGAGGTTGCATGTTGCCTGGAGAAGCACGTCGGTTCTCAGGAAACTGGCAGTTCCTCCCTGAATGGAGTCGTCGTAAGCGCTTGCCTGTCTCCTGCTGTCTGAGCGTGGGGCTGGTTCTCAGGGCCCGGGGGAGTGCCCGTATTTTAACAGGGCCCCCAGGGTGCTGAGCCCAGTTCCCGTTCTGAGATCCGTGGGCTGAATAGGCCCTCCTCTCTGTCCGTCCACCTGCCTCACCTTCCAAAGCCGGTGTCGGATACCAGCCTTCAGTTACATCCAGCAGTTCATTGCAGGTTCGGTTTGGGCTGCCACAGAGACGCTTCCTTAGGGATTTGCTCACAGTTCCCGTGAAGGTCTCAGGCGGTACTTGGCTGCATAGGAGCTGCGTCCAACCAGCAAGTTCACTGAACTGTGGACACACAGAGACTCGCCACCCCCCTCCCTGGGCCCCCATTGGCCATTGACCTCTGGCTCAGGTTCCGCTCTCTTGACCCATCTGCCAACTTTGCTGTCCACCTGCCACATGCGTGTCTCTGCCGCCCCCGTCAGCTAACACCCGGCGCTCAATCCTGCCCTTTACCTTGGCCTTGGCAATTTTATAAACAACTTGCAGGACAAAATTCGTTGCACTTCCATGTCTCATATATCCCCCCCTTCCCATGTTTGTGACTGGTATATAAAAAACAAAAATCTCATTTTATAGAGGCCACGGCATTGCTAACATGTCAGAGGAGGAGAGAGGGGCCGAAAGGGCTCATGAGCCAAACTTCTGAGACTCACAACCCAAAGTGAACAAAATTAGCATAAGAATCATCCCTCCAGGGACACGGTGTTCTGGAATTCTCTGGATCTGTTCTTGTGCATTTTCAGGCCAAGCAGAAAGTACATGAAACAGAACCTAAAGGTTTTCATCTTTTTTCCTCCTTTATCAGGGATAACTGAAAATAAGCTTTGTAATATTTTCCTTAGACAAGGGCCTTAGCCAGCCAGGAACATTTTCTGCGTGGTCCAGGTTGGAACATGAGTGGTGCATAGATGATGAGGAGGGGCCCACGGCACGTGCCGTCGCAAAGATACCAACACACAAGGGCCCCCGAAGCCGTTCGTCACCTCGTTATTTGTAATAGCAGTAAATTATTAATGACTTGTATTCCCAGCAATACGGAGGTGTTTAAACCAGCGTCAGAATTAATCCACGTAACAGACACTCAATGCAGCTGTGGAGAGTCATGTTTTCAAAGAAAATTAAATTTACGGGGATATGCTTCCACTAAATTAAAGGAAAAAATAATAGAATATATTATCTGTACTATTCGATTCCAATGTAAGTATTATTTATTACAGAGAAAGTGATGGTTTTTGGTTAATGGAATTAAGAGTGGTTTTAATTTCACTTACAAATTTCATGATTTCTAAAATGTTCTTAATACAGAAATGTTGTTCTCTAACCTCCAAACCCAATGGCATTATTTTGGATTACAATGCTGCAATCAGTTTTACTTTTTTAGAAACTTGAATCTCTCTTGAATTGTTTTCTTTTTTTCATAAAGCCTTTGCCCATGGAATTCTACGTATTTTTTTTTCTGACTCTTTTTCTTAGAATTTTTCAAATATATTCTCCTGCTTGGCTGTCAAACCCCAAGGAGATACAGTAATTTTTTGGGGGGGTTCCTGTTTCCTTTCCTCTCCCAGACAGTTTATTTTGGTTAATCAGAATTTGGTCCCGGGTAGGACTTCTCGTTATTTCTTCTGCATTCCGATATATGAAGTTACCACTGAGGTGAGTAAAGAATGTGTTGGATCTGCTCTTCTTGAAGCGCCCGCTGGTGAATTCCCTGCTCCCTGCCTCCTGCTCGGCCTCTGAACCAGGCCAGGTTCTTCCTCACTTTCCCCCTGGTCTTCGGTCTGCTGATCGACCCCTACCACTGCCCTCATTAATTAATTTTTTTTCCTATCCACATTTAAACGCCCTTCGCTCTGCTTACATCCTTCAGTCGGTGGTCTCTTCTCTCATGTCCCAGACCCTGTCCCTGTCCCCATGACACGGCTGAGGTCCAGTCTTCCTCCATTCTTCCGTCTCCCTTGCACATTTCTGTCATCGTGTTACCCACCTTGAAGGGACGTTAAGTGTCCACCTCTCTCCTTAAGGTCAGAGACCATTTCTTAATTTTTTTTGTCTCCAATCCCAGTGTGGAACATGACACCTTGTAACAATGAAGTGAACCGAATTATGCCAATTTTAATGTCTATTCCTTCAGCCACAAGAAAGGATTTTTAAAAAATGTTGCTATGTTCCTGATACAATTCCTATCGCATCAGATTTCCACAGTCTTTTTAACTCCTTGTACTCAAATCTCATGTTTTCTTTGTTTATCAGCTGTTCCGGGTACATTAGTTTCTAGCTGGTCCTTGACATTTATCCTCTCTAAATCTGTCAGGTCATATGTACATATTTATATTCATACAGATTTTGTATCTGATGGATTTGCTTACACAGTTTTATTTGGAAAGTTTCTTCCTTTCTCAATTTCTATTCAAAACTTGGTGGAGGGAGGAAGGTGGGGAAGAAACAGAGAAAGGCAGGGAGATGGAATGATTATGTTTTTATTTTGTCTTTAAAATTTTTGTGCTATATATTTTCAATGAACACGGCAGTGGCTCTTAATTAAACACTATTTTTTCTGGAGTTTTGACGCCAGGTAGAGGGTAAACACACTGAGATACCAACTTGGCAGTGAAAAGTTATGTTGATTCGTATATTCTAATGAAACATACATGTTTAATTAACGATGTTTAATTAACGATGCTACATTAGAGATGTTTTGCATAGCGGTGTTAAAATATCAATGACCTCCGAAACAATGAAATTTGACAAAGTCAAAAATCCTTGAGAGATATTTTGAAGACAACAGAAAGTTTTATCATCTGGGCCAGTGGAAGACTATGAATGTTGAGCATTTGATGTTTCATAAGAAATTTCCCTGCTATACATAATTAAAAAGGAATGGCTGAAGAGACTGACGGATGAATCAAAATAATATTTGGAATAAACAGGACACAGTGGAATGGAAGGAGGGAGGTCATCAGCCCTGGACAAGCATCTCTGTCTCATTGCCACTGCTCTCCCTGGATGCCTGTAACTGTCATCAGTTAAGCCCCGACTTACCTGACGTAGCTTCACGAAGGTTTTGTGACCTAATAAAAAAATAAAGTGTGGTGAGGACCAATGTGAGATCCAGCCCGGCCAAGTCCAGCCTGAGCATGCGGAAGCAGGCTCAGCCACTGCAGCGCTGACCCAGGTCAAGGCCGCGCCGCCGTGTCAGTGCTTTGCTTATTTCAGGCCAAAGTTCAGGTGAGTCAGAGAACGTTCATGTGCCTCTGGCCATCACCCTACACTGCTTCTTTCGTTTAGCTATTGAGGGAGACGTTGGCCTAGAAGACTCAAAGGATCAGTTGCTTTCCTGACCCCAGAAGTGTGATTTCCTGACCCCGGAAGACGCGTGTGGATGTTGGATCTCTGTGTGGCACGAGGTGAGGGAGGAAGAGTGGCAGGCCACCCTGGATAGGTGGGCAGAGACCAGAATTCTTTTCTTGCTCTCTCTCCCGTGCCCCCCAACCTCACTTAGGCTTCTATGGTCTTTCTAACGGCAAGCTAAGTGTTTGCCAAGCTGCTCATTTTTCTCCTGGTCACACCGAAGACCACGTTCCAGGTCTCCTCATTCTCCATGTGGTCTGAGGAGAGCTCCAAGCACCGGGGGATGCTGGGATTACCAGGATTCTTCCATGAATCACTTCGTGTCTGCCTGATCAGACTCTGCTATGAGCGGGGCATAAACCCTCACTCACTAGGTTAAGCAGCCCAGGTTTAGGGCTGCTCGTTACGGTAGTTAGACTGTCTGCCTGACATCAGGAGGTCACAGAATCTGACTTTCCACTGGCCGGGGACACCCTCCTCATTCTGCGCCTTAACCTCCTCATCTGTGAAAACAGGCACGTGTCGTACTTACAGGGGTGTGTCTCCGTGGAAACACAGAATAGCGGCTGGTACTCAGTGAAATGTTAGCCACATTCACCATCACTAGTACTGTTACTACTATCAGCATTCCCTCTGTTCCTGCTTGGAGCTCCCTTTGGGACAAGGACACCCATGAAGCAAGAGGTTGCTCATTCCCAGAACGCTACCACGAGTCTCATCCTTCCCGAGAGCGTCAAATAGGTTTCTTGATGAGAACCCTTGTCCTAGCTAAACTAACAAAACAAGTCTTCGGTCATGTTGCTCCAGGATTATGTGCCAGAACTCATAAGTTTCCTATTATTAAGGGACTGAATGCCACCTAATGATTCATCATAAGGAAGAGACCCTTCGAATTATGAGAATATTGTTGAAGAGTTTATGGAGAAGCAGTTAATTATTTAACCTTTCTGGCTATTTGTGAGTGATGATCTTACTTACTGAAATGCACACAAAGAGACCTTAGACATTGAATAGTGGCCATAGAGTAATTTTGACTTTTCAGCAGAGGTTGGCTTTATGAAACTCAGGTAGTGGGGTTTAAAACAAAGACAATGTAGCATCTATACTGACCATGCAACCAGTCAATTAGGGTAATTAGAACTGTGTCAACCAGAAAAGGACTGATGTCTGAGTACGAGGAGGGTACAGTCGAGAAGCTTCATGTGGTCACTAGAACGCAGGCGTTGGAGCCAGACCACCTGGGTTCAGGTTTGGCCACTTATCAGCTGTGGGACCTTGGGCAAGTTACTTAGTCTCTCTGGGCTTCAGTTTCATTTGTAAATTGGAAATATCATCATACTTCTCTTATATTATTATAAGGGTTAAATAAGTTGATACTTTATAAAAAAGCATAGTGATATCATCATCATCATCATCATCATCATCATCATCATCATCATAAACATTATTTATGAGTTTGATCTGAAACAAGCATCTATTTCAAAGATGTTTTAAAACACTGACCTTCAATTCCAAAGAACTACTCTCCCCTTCCCCCTGACCCCCAGAGTTTAGCATAAAACCATGTTTGCCTGATTCCGTGGCCATTTTCATCAACAGCAAGAAGAAAGAGAGGGTTCAGTGCCAAGATGACGCTCCACGCCATGCGCACCAAGACTCTCATTTTCATACTTCTTGTTTGTAGATATTTTCGAGCCAACTCTCATTCTTTTGAAGGATGTTTACTCATAAAGAGGACTAGAGAGATAAGAAGGAATCCAGTGGACAGAAGTACCATGAGCATTTATGGGGCTGACCCATCTCCAGAGATGGAAAAAAGCCGCCACCTTCCCATCTTGTGGAGAATTATTTCCTAATAATTCTTCTCTTTTGTCTCTCCACTTTCCGACTCTTCTTTAAGACATAAGTTCAAACCATAAGGCATGTTTTTAAAACTTTTTGTTTGGAAATAATTTCAAGCTTACAGGAAAACTGAAGTAAGAATATTAGAAAGAACAGCAAATAACCTTTACCCAGATTCACCTGAATATTTTACTCTATTTGCGTTTGCATTTGTTCTCTTTCTTTACATATATGTACACACACACACACTCACACACACACACACACAAAATATATTTTTCTGACCATTTGTAAGTCACACACATTATAGCCTGTCATCCCTCAATACATCCCTATATTTCCTAAGAATAAAGATAATTATTCTCTCACATAATCACGTTATACTTATCAACTTTAGTAAATTTGACTTTAACGTAATACTTTTATCTGTCTGTTGACCAAATAATATCCTTTGTAACTTTTTCCCCTTCAATACAAATCTAGTCTAAGATTGCATTTAATTGTATGCCTGTTTAGTCTCCATTAGACATATTTTTAAAAGACCAAATACTATAAAGCACTAACCTTACTTTATTGCTCTAAATAACAGAAGCAAACCAATTTGATCTATTTATGATACTTGATGCTGTAATGAAAAAGAAATAAAACATTCAGCTCTTAGGATGGTTTATTTTTTTAGGTGCCATTTAGACATAAATGCTTAAGTTTTTCTAGGTTACCTAATGGTTTTATTCTGGTGCTTCTGTTCCCATAAACTTCTCAAGGACAAGCACTTTCTTCCTCAAGTTTAATTTGATAACTATATGGGCATCAACAAAATGAAATGAAATTCTAGGAGAACATTTCAGTGTATACATGGGGAAATGTACTTTTTGGAACTCAAATTGAATCTGTTCTTTTTCAAGCTTAAGTTTGCTCAGATAAATGTAACATATTTTTTTATACGAGAGAAATTCTGTTAATATTTTTAAGTGCCTCCCAAATTTCTGAGACAGCAAACAAATTACTGGGAGAAAAAGATGAACCAACTCATGAAACCTCTTCCAATGAATCGAACAAAGAAATAAGAAATAGTCTTAAGATTTAAGGTTCTTCTTTTTCATCAGTAATGAACGATAACTCCTTTTGCCATTTTTTTTTTTCCTGCTCTTTGTGACAAACTTCTACTGGTGGGGCCAGCAGAATTTTAGAGTCAGCTTGCTACATGTTTTTCTGATTTCCAGAGAAAAGCAGGGCGTGTGTGTGTGATGGAGAGGTGGAGTGGAAGGCCAGAGGGAAGAACAGAGGTCACTTGTCATCTCAGTCTTCAGAGGCCCATATGTGAATTGGCTTAGGCAAACCCAGTGGTGGGGGAGAGGCAATCGAGGACAGCAAGGGGAATGCCAGGTTCTGGAACACAAGATAAATGGATAGATGGGATATGGTGTAGGGCCGCGGTAGCGGGGAGGATGTTCCTTTATAATCTTTCAAAAGTTAAATGTTCTTGGATGCATGGTCAGTTAATCACTTGTAAGAGAGTAGAGCTACTATAGGACCTGAACTAACAAATAAGGAAATACAGAAACAAAGAAACAAAAATCCACATGGAGAAGCTATTTTTGCTTCTGTTCAGAGTTGAGTGGAGTGCTCCAGCAGCGAATGTGTTTCTGAGGATAAAGGGAGAGAAAAGCATCAGAGAGACTGGTGTTTAAATCTTGGATCAAGATGAGGGTAGTAGGAGAAAAAAGGCACGATCTCGAACCTCAAGTCCAAGGGGGTGGAGAGTGAACATAAAATCCTAAGTCTGGGTAAAGAGGGAGTCTTGTTATTGACCAGAGCAGGCGGGAGGAGGCCAGGGTGGAGCAGAGAGCTAAAGCACAGCAGTTTTGGATTCCTTGCAAAATGCTGAGGAGTTCCCAAGCTCTCGCTGTAGAATTTTGTCCCCTGGGATGGAAGGTGGGTGGATTCCTACGTTTCAGAGCATAAGCTCACTTCTGTTAGAAAGACATGACAGCTCTTAATCACTCCTTGTGAGCGGCCATTTTGCATGCATAGGAGGGTCCAGCTCCTGGATGGTGTAGGGCTTAAATATTCACCTTAAAAATAGTCGCAAAGAAGGGCAGGGTATTACAAGACTGCTCAAGCTCCATTTCAGGGCCTCGCAGACTGGGTTAGTGTGGAAATAGCTGATTATGCTCTTTCTGCAGCTTCTTAAAAAACAACTCTTAGAAGCCGTGACCTATTGTGGCACTGAATAAGTTAAACAAGCGGGATGTCACTGTCATTGTCCCATTGTCTTTCCCGTGTGACTTCTCAAATTCATTATTCTATAGACTGACTTCATAAGGAATAAGGATCTGGAATACAGTTCAAGTGCTTCTTAATATGTAATATAAGTGCGATTAAAGATTAAACTTTAAATGGTCCTAGTAAACATTGAAGACTTAGTTAGATACCATATAACCAGTGATGTTTAATGATCCCTGGCATTCCCCTCAGCCTTTCAGTGTGTACGTGAGTGGGAACTGTGAGGTAAAGATAAATAAAATCTACCTGCTATATTATACCCGAAAGCATCCATCCATTTCTAGAGTGGCGACTTTTATGTCTTGATTTTAATAATCCATGAAAGAGGCGAGGGTGTGTTTCCTTCAAAGGCAGGTGAAGTGGGCTTTTATCAGCCCATCGGTGCTTTCAACTGTGATTCATGGCAGTGGTGAAACTTCCTTAGTTTCATAAAATAGTTTGATATTTAGATAATCATAGTTGTTGTTTTTGGCCCTTTAGACTTTTTGTGGAACAAATAAATGGTACACATATCAGAAAATAGACGTTAAATGATATTATCTGTATGGTTGATGAACACATAAAGATAAATGACACATGCTTACATATAGTAGATATAACTCTGTTGTGAATAATAACCTTTATATTCAAATACTCAACAGAACCATTTGTAGAGTAGTAAGGTTAATGGAAGTTATTATACTACAGTGTGTAGGTGGTGCGTTTTGTTCTGTGAGGACAAGTGAGATAAACCCAGTTATTTTTACGGACGAGGAGGAAGAAGAAAGAATGGGTCTCCCAAAATAACTGAGACAATAAGAGTTCAAAAAATGAAAGAAACAGTCTCAATACACTGCAAAGTGAGCCCAGAATCCCGGATTTAAATCTAGATTCTGCTATTCCCAGCTGTGTTGCCCCAGGCAAGGATCAATCTCTCGAAGCCTCAGTTTTCAGCTCTTTCACTTTAAGACAGGGCCTCAAATGCATTCTCTAGAGGGTCATTCAGCAGATGCAATGACCCAAGCTCTCATTTCTGTCCCTGTCTTATATTCTATAATGGACTCTATTGGAGAGCCATGGAGGCAACATGGTGGCAGGGGAGCGGGGACGATGCCGCATGTGGCGTAGGACACACTGGAGGGTGAGCTTGCACCTTCACCTGCCACAGTAGGAAACGCTACGAGCTCTCTTGGACCACAGGACAGGGCCTGGAGGTGGGAACTCAGAGAAGGCAAAAGGGAACTGTTTACTTACCACCTTCCCACCTCGGTGGCAGCATCTTAGTTTGGTCAAAAGGGAATGAAAATCCACGAAGCTCGTTCTGACTCCACCCAAGTCCATGTGTGAAGGGCATCCTTCTCTGCTCTTCCCAGGCGAGGCGCAGCTATTAATTACACTAAGTGACAAAGATTCTCCTTGTTGCGTGATGGACACAAGGATGAATCTTTGTTACTGACTGCAAATAATAGAAGTGATGATCAAGAGTCAGGTCTTAAAAACATGCTCCGAGCCATGCAATGGACACATGGCGTCTTCTTCTGAATCAACCCGAGAGGCTGCAGGGGAAACGGAGTGGGTATTATTACTCGGTCAGTCTCCTCTTATGAAAATAGAGCCCCGTCCTTTTCGGCTTGTTTAGCTCTGGCACTAGAACAACCTGTCTCTTTACATTAGTTTGGTTCTGCAGAGAAATGGTCGTTGAGAAGGAAATACTTGGAAAATCCAGGCACGAACTCGTGTTTTAAAGACACAACTGAATGATTGCTTTCTTATTGTGCTACATGGGGCTGGAAAAATCATTCCTTTCTGTACATATTTTTCTTTTTTGCTTTGTGTTTTCATTCTGCTTAAAACACACATATGTGCCAGAAATGAAAACATTTTCAAAGGGCACGTTTCAAGGACTCCTAAAAGTAGGACCTGTCGCCAAATATACATTCCCCTAATATGTAAATGACTGAAAAGGAACACAATGAAAAGCATATGCTATTCAAATTTTCTTTAGAAAAACAAGAGCTAGAGGGTTTGACTTTTGGCCTCCCAAATTTTTGAAACTAGTGGTTTCCATTTAAAATTTATTCTAAGTCCTCAGACATCATTCCTTGCACATTTTAATTCTGTTTCTTAATCAAAACTGAAAAAAAGCTACTAAGAATAATTTTATTCTCCAAATAGGAGAATGTTATTTCCTTAGATCAGTCTGTGACTTGACATGAAGCTTTCAAATAGTTATCAAGACTAAAAAAGTTATAAAACACAGAATATTTAGGCCACTAATTGGCTGATTCATAGACCTGGGGACGAATCGAGAGTTGGACAGTAAATACAAACTTGTAGAGGAAAGAAGCTTTAATTTCCTGCCTTCTCCTATGGCCATGCCATCCTGAACAAGCCCGATCCCATCTGATCTCGGAAGCTAAGCAGGGTCGGGCCTGGTTAGTACGTGGATGGGAGACCACCTAGGAAGACCAGTTGCTGTAAGCATTAAAACAAGCAAACAAACAAATAAACAAAGAAATGAATTTCCTGCCTTCTGTTGTCTGTAAAGGAAATTGCCTCAAATTATTTCTAGAAAAAAAAAAAGAGCATAAACTCAGTAATTAAACTCAAGGCAGTCAACAATGACAAGGATTTGCTTGGAAGTTGTGGCAGCCATCCAGTATGAATGAATACCCTTGACATAATTTAAAAGAATTGTCATTTGTTATGAAAAAAACCCCACTGGTGAGCGAGTCTCTCAAATGCCTTGTTTCATTTTACAGAAAAGAAAATTGTTTTTTTCTTTTTTTGATCAGGAACAACTCAGCACTTATAATTATTTTAAGTCATCTTGTTAAAGATTCACAAACCTGAGTGGCCATCTCCTTCCTGGGCAGACGGTGGGGTGGGCGGGAGTCGTCCGAGTTCCCTGGAGCCCTTGTCCCCTTCCAAAGGGATTGAGGAGGCCGTGTTGGACCCTGAAATACGACCGAAGGTCCAGACCTTTACCCTTGGGGTTATCGTACTTTCCCAGCTCTGGTTAAAATTTGCCTCCCATATCTTCATATTTCCATGATAGAGCATGGAAAAAGAAACGCAGCAAAGGTTTTGTCTTTGCTGTTAAAAAGTTATGACCTTTGCTCGCATTTGCCAGAGAAAGTGCCTTATAGCACCAATTAACATGAATTATTAACTCCCGGATTAATAATTTATTAGCAACCTAAAGGCCCTAGGAACTGCCAGATCACACTATTGAAAGAAAAACGAAGGAAACAACATAGCTCTAATTATAACACCTCGTTGATAATGTTTAGAATAAGTAATGGCCTTTAGACTTTCTAAAGGATTTAAAAAGTCTCCCCTGTAAAATACCACACTGGTTGCAAAGTCAGACAAATGAACTAATCATTCCTGTAATGGGTTGTGTACATGATGATTTAACACAATTTTTAAACAAATTCTCATATATTTCTTCTTTTGTGTCAACTTCTATTCAAAGCACTTGTGTATATTACTTCATTTAATTCTCCTAACAATGATATGAGTTAGACACTTTCTGCCATCCACACGTGCCGAAGCTGTACCCAGACAGATGGTAACTGAGTATATTCGTTTTCCAGCGATGCCATGGCGAAGTACCACAAACAAGGTGGCTTAAACAATAGAAATTTATTGTTTCTCCATTCTGGAGGCCAAAAATCCAAGATCAAGGTGTGGGTAGGGTTGGTTCCTTCCGAAGGTTGTGAGGGAGAATTTGTTCCATGCTTCTCTCCGAGCTCCTGGTGGTCTCCTGGCAGTCTTTGGTGTTTTTAGGTTTGTGGAATCATGACCCCCATCTCTGCCTTCATTTTCAAAAGGAATTTTTTCTCTCTGTGTGTCTCTGTATCCAAATTTCCTCTTTTTATAAGGTCACCAGTCCTATTACATGCATTAAGGTCCTCCTTAATGATCTCATTTTAATTGATGACCCCTGTAAAGACCTGATCTCCAAATAAAGTCCCATTCTGAGGTGTCAGAGAGGTAGGGGCTCCAACATGTGAATTTTGGGAAATGGGAGCATATAATGCAGAGAGAGCAGGATTCCAGACCAGGTCTGTGCTCTTAACCACCATGCTGGGCTGCCTCCCATTTGTTGATCTTTCGAAGACCAAAAGCTTATCAAGTCATGTTCAAGTTAGAGCATCTTATTGATTCATATATAAGAATCGTCCTTAGCACGAACACTCTCGAGGGCAATGTCTTCTTGAGCGAAGGCAGGGATCTGGTTAATTTTGGGGATCACACTGGTCTATAGCTTGAGGCTTTCTAAATCTGCCTTGAGTTCCAGGCTCACTGTGTTTTTAAATCTAGGAGTCCTTTCAGTTCTCTCTGTTGGACTCTGAGGCACAGATTTTCTTAAATACACATTTTAAAGACATTTGAGGAGGGAGAGTCCTAATTACTTCCTTTTTTCCTTCCAAATTCCTGTTCTTGGAGCCATGATTAGGTGATACAGCTGCCAGCAGGAGTCCCCTCACTTTGTTAGAAGCTATGCTCCAGGCTGGCACCTTAGGACCGCCAGGGTCAAGCCTGTGGGGACAGATGCTGGGCTTCAGAAAAGGCTCTGCTACCGTGCGGATCTCCCTGACCTCATCATATCGCACAATGGGAGGAGAGAAACCAACAGGCCTGTCAACACCGATTCTTTGGCATTTCGACTTGACAAGAAAGCAAAGCTTGACATCCCTGTTCTTTAATGGAGGAAAAGAAAAGAAGAGAGAAAGGAGAATCAGGAAATGTAAAAGAGCATGGAAAATAAATTTGCAAATAAAAGTCAAAATAGGGTCTGGAGTTTAGAAAATTTGATTTCTCAAATGCCGATTTGCAGAGGAGAGAAGTGAGCACTCACATGTGGCTATTCTAATGATGAAAGCTTTACACATCCCACTTCTTATCACCTCCTTCCCCTCACCACCTCACTCACTCCGACAGCCGTCTGAGAGACGCACTGTGAATATCAGATTCCCAGGAAAATATGCTACGTTTGGCTCCCAAACTCAGTCTTTTTAGGATTTTCTCCTTTCTTTGTGTTTCTTTGTGAGTGCAGACTTTAATAGCATTTTAGCAGAGTATATGTGTCAGACCACTTCCTTGTTTTCCTTCTTTCTTGAAGCAAAGAATGTGATAAAATCATGCAGGAGGATGCCAGGTAAATGATAGGAATCTGCTCTTACTTTGTATGAATAAAGCGTCTACCTCTTTCGGTATGTTTACAGATTTGCTCTGTTCGGAGGGCAGAAATTGTGGAGTAATTTCTAAGTTGACTCTACAAGGGGAAAGGAGGCAGAGAAAGGCCATTTCAGAGGGTGGGCGAGTTCAGAGAGAGGTGAAGCAAATGTCAGAGCCATGTGTTGCTAGGTGTCCAGACGAGGGATCTCAGATTTGTTGAGGAGTTTGTCGTTCTTGACCAGAAGCAGCTGGCTCCAACCAACAAGTGGCTGTTCACACAAAAGCAGCACACCGCTGGGTTGCTACCATGGCCACGGGCCTTTGCTGTTCTTGGTGTCCATGTTCACTGTAACAGGACTTCGCACCTCTCCTATCAGGGGGTGGAGTTAGTCTATTCCTCTCTCTCTGAGTCTGGGCCGCCCTGTAACTCACTGTAGCTAATAGAATGCAGCACCAGTGACGCTGGGCCACTTCTGAGCCCAGCACAGGAGCACAGAGGTCTCAGACGTGGCTGTTCTTTCTGGGCACCCTGCCCAGATACTCTGCGAATAAGACCAAGGTAGCCAGCCTGCTGGAGGATGAGTAGCCACGTGCTGTCGAGGTCTCAACAGAGGCTGTCCCAAACCAGCCAGTCCTTGGTTGACTCAGCAGCTCAGCACACATGCGTGAGTGAGCATAGGCAAAAGTCAGAGGAACCATCTCATCAAATTCAGCCCAAATTATTGACCTTTAGCGTCATGAGCTAAGTAAACAGCTGTTGTCTTCAACCACTAAGCTTTGGTGTGGTTTGGTGAGCAGCAATGGCTAACTGATACAGTGCCCTGGAAGTCTGATCGGATTTTGTTTTCTGTTCTCTTTTGTTACTGAGTTCAACTTTGAAAAGGGCTGATCAAGGACTCACGTCCAGGAATTAAGGTTGGGAGGTGGGCACTTGGCGCCCACAGGTGCCCATGAGTGAGGCCTGTTACGGGAGAGCCTTTTCTGAAGCCCAGCATCTGTCCCCACAGGCTTGACCCTGGTGGTCCTGAGGTGCCAGCCTGGAGCATAGCTTCTGACAAAGTGAGGGGACTCCTGCTGGCAGCACTGTAAGCTTGTAAGACCGGGGCTAGGGTGGTAAAGTGTGGCCGATGGAAGATGGGCAAGCAATCTGGTGCCACTGTTAGTCACTTTTCCCCAAAAACCAGTCTCTGCTTAGAACTTGGGACAGCTTGTTTGGGCTGTGTTATGGGTTGACTTGAGCACCCCCAAATCCATACATTGCACACCTAATTCTCAGGATCTCACGAGGTGGCCTTATTTAGAGATGGGGTCTTTACAGAGGAAATCAAGTTAAAATGACGTCATTAGATGGACTCTAATCCCATGTGGCTGGTGTCTTTTCTGTCCAAATTAAAAAGAGGGATTCAGGAATCAAGGCAGACAGGCCCAGAGGGAAGATCCACAGCTACGAAGGCTCAGGGAGAAGATGGCCGTCTACAGGGAGAGAGGCCAGGAACGGGCCGTCGCAAGGAGCCAGTTCTGCCAGCAGACTCGATCTTGGTCTTCTGGCCTGCTGAGCTGTGAGACCATACGTCTGCCTTGTGTAAGTCGCCCAGGCCCTGGTGTTGTTATGACAGCCATAGCCAACGAATCCAAGCCAGAGAGCCGAACGTACGCATTCACCTCCAGAATCCTGAGCTCATTCCTAGAAACGCTAAGGTTCTCGATCATGAAATCCAAGTGAGGCAATAAGCCCTCTAGCCCCCTTTCTGCCTGTGACTGAGGCTTAGTATCAAAGATCCAGCCCTCGGTGGTGGTGCTTAGGCACCAAGGCCAGGAGAAAAACGTGACAATAGGACCACACGGCAGTCCTGCCCAGGCGCGGGGAGGCAGAAGGTCAGTGGACAGCGACCGGTTACAACGTGGACTTTCTGAGAAGAGGAATTAAAGGCGCATAATCTCGTTTTCTGCAAAGACAAGTAATGATTACCGGGTCCCCAATTCTTGAAAGTAAGACGCTTCGGCAAAGATAAACACAGTTAAAGAACGGGTTATAAATGGGCCTGTGCTTGGGGACCGTGACTCAGTGACACAGCCGGTGTCTGTCACTGTAACTAGATTCCCCTGGACCTGCCCTCCCGGTTTGTACCACTTCCTCAGATCCCGGCGGCATCGCTCTACCTCAAAGACTCTGAAAGGCAGAATCTAGGAAAGAAAATAGAGAGAAAATAGAAAGGTTTTCTCTGCTTTGTTTCTGATAAGTCTTGAAAAGACATAATGAAAGAAAGTTTACAAAATGCGTTCCTAGGTGTTTACAAGTGAGGACCTTTCCCCCGCTCTGCTGGACCATTTCATTTATTTAACATAGTCTGTTAGTGATGCTCCAGGCCAGCCTGACCTAGGGATCTTGGCCTGCAGGCAATTTTCAGTGCTTCGTCCCACGTGACCCTTGTTTGTGGAGACTCATTCTATTCAAAGTAGGAAAGAAAACACTGGATTCATCTCCTTAGGTGAATTCACAGAGGACAAAAAACACTGTCCTAAGGCTACAGATGAGTAACTGTGCTGGGAGATGCTACATCGTAAATGCTTGCATGAAGAGGCTAGGGACTTCACAGAAGGTATCCCACACCTCACAGGAACAGTTGTGGGGACATCGAAGGGGCGGGAAGAAAGATGAGAGCAAGGCAAAAACGCACACTTTGGGGGTGTGGGAGCCGCCTCGCGCTGGTAGGTTTGCAGGGGACAGGGTTGAATGGCACAGTGCCCTCGGGTTCCAGACAGAACGAATTATGCTGCAAGTGCAGAGAATTGGCCCTACAGGGGAGGGACGAGGCAGCCGGGGTCATGTCACACTGACCTGAAGCACTCACAGGTCATGTCACACTGACCTGAAGCACTCATAGTTCTAGAGGCTGAGGAGTCCAAGTTCATGGTGCTGGCACTTTCGGTGACTGGTGAGGACTCACTTTCTACACGGCAGACTTTTCTCTGTAACCAAACATGGTGGAAGGGGCAGGCCTCCTCCCTGGGGTCTCTTTCGCAAGGATGCTAACCCCATTTGTGGGGGCTCCACCCTCATGACCTAATCACCCCCACCTCTTAAGGCCCTACCTCCTAACACCGTCACAGTGGGGGTTAGGGTTTAAACATATGAATTTTTTTTTGGGGGGGGGAACACAAGCATTCAGAACATAACAAAAAGGAAGGAAGGAAGGAAGGAAGGAAGGAAGGAAGGAAGGAAGGAAGGAAGGAAGGAAGGAAGGAAGGAAGGAAGGAAGGATGGAGGGAAGGATGGAAGGAAGGATGGAAGGAAGGATGGAAGGAAGGAAGGAAGGAAGGAAAACTCACTTGCATTTTATCTTTGCTTTGTGTTGAGAATTCTGAATTGATCCAGTGAAAGTTGGGTACTCTTGAGGGAATACAGGTAGAAACTCTCAAAATCTGTTTCTTGAAAACTTAAGTTAGAAAAATATTGAGTAGCATAGTCACCAAACTTATACCCTATATGAAAAACCCCAAGTTCCAGTCTCTGGTAACTTAATTGCTTTAGTGCCTTAACTTCTGTTATTGTTGGCTGCAGCCATCCTTAACACTCGGGATTCTCTTTAAAACTGCAGAACTGTGCAATATGCTTTAAGCATCGGCTCCTAACCACAAAACCCATCACAAAGCGTGGCAGAGCAGATCAGCAGTAAGAGGATATCTTTGAAAGACTAAGATGAACATTAAATTAATCAACCAATGCTCTGGGGGGAAATGGCCACTAATTTCAAATTTTTCATCTCTGGAAAATCAATTATTATTATGTTTATTGATGTTGTATTTGTCACGATTTTCAGCCATTTCCCCTGATGACATGGGTTAAAATAAGAACATTGTTATAAAGGAGATTAGACATGTTCGATTCCATTGGTAGACTTTCCACCTCCCCGCTACCTGGGGTTTGGGAGAGAAAGCAATTGCCACAGGGAAGAGGCTGAGTTTGCTTCTCTTTGTTCCTTCCTATGGCGATTCTTTTGCCTCTAAAAGATTTTAAATATTTAGTCAAATACCTATTACTGTTTCTTATTCACTGGGCAGGCTTTTGCAGACATGTTTATGTAAAGGCAATGTTCCCTTTTCAGTCAAGTTGGTTGGGGTTTGGAATTTGCTTTCTTACTACCCCCCAAAAGATCCTGAGGCCTCTACCTCAGTGTTGGGGGGCTCCCCAGGATCAGCTGCACAGAAAAAGGCTTCCTGCAGAAGTGACCGATCCTGATAATTGCCCTGACACGTACACATGGGAGCCAGTTAATGCCAGCCTGTGCCCATCGTTCCACACCTAATGATCCGTTACCTGTGGAAGGGCTCTTGTCCTTTTTGGAGCACTTGGTGATCTGGCGTTCTCACAGTAGCGAGCAAGACAGGCTCATCAGCAGAATCACAACATGCAGATCATTCTCCCATGTGGTTGCGTAAATATTTGCATGTGCAAAACTACAGTCATATATAGGGCTTATGCAGAGCAATAGAGGAATAATTCTAGAATCACAGGCCATATATTACGCACATCTCAAAATATGGGCCAGACATTATGCAAAGCATTCTGGGAAAACACAAAGATGAATTGGATACAGACTCTGCCTCCAATGAGAACATAGTCTAGTGAGTGCAGTATATTGTTAAATTTTAGCTTTGTGCATATGCATATGTTAATAGACCCCAACCAAAGTATAACGGGAATAATTTCTAAATGAATCTCTCTGATAACAAATGCACTTATAAACCCTATATTGGCCTTAGGTATTTAAAAATTATATCTGCTTGCTCTAACATATTTAAATAATGTGGAAGCTTATAAAATAATAAGAATAGAGGCCCTGCTCTCCCCTAACCTTGCTCCCCAGTGGTAGCTGTAGGTTACCTTTTCGGTATGTGCTCTTTCCACATTTTCATTTGCGCATAAAACATAACAGTAAGGCACACATGGTGGATATCTGCATAGGCCACCATTTTGTTCTTTCGAAGGACTGCCTGTTGGCTTTGGGTGATCTAGAATTATACACTGAAAACCTATGTCATTTTATTAACCAATGTCACCCCCAAAAATTAATGAAAAGGGACTGCCTATTACATTACATCTTGCATGTACTAGAATTTATTTAACATTCACTTGTTGGTGGACACTTCGGTTATAGCCACTATTTTTTGTCTTACCCTAAATGAATTCTGATTAAGCGAGAACTTTTAGTAGAAATACTAGCATTATAGGTTGAATGTGAACAATATTTTGTAGATGACCTTGAAACTTTTAGTAGAGGGACAATATGATCAAGGGTGTATACTAGAAGGATTTTAGATCGGTGTTGAATCGGATTAGAGGGTAATTCTAAACAAAGAATACCAGTAGGCTATTTATGCAATCAGCTAGAGGAGAGATGCTGAAGACTTGAATGAGGGCTATGGTTGTGACAAAGGAGAAGAAGGATTCTAGAATTGCAGTCTATATTCCATTAGCCAGGAGAAATTGGTAGTGAAGAAGAAGATACTCCTAACTACAATTAAATCAAAACTACAGTCAACTCTTGATTTTTGGGTGGTGGGACAATTATGGGTAAAAAGCAGAAGGCAGCTGGCACATACTTGTAGTCACCTGGTGTACGCTGAGTGTCCACTAAGTGTCCACTTAGAGATTGGTCAGATCTTGGAGTGAATGCCACATGGGGTGGAGGCAGGAGGTGAGGCAGAGAAGCCAAAGAGAGTTCTGGTCTCTTTTTTGTGCTGACCTCAGAGACACCCCTTCTGTATTTTTGGTTCTCCCCAGCTTGGCAGTCAGCCAACAGCGAGTGCTTTCACTCAGCTGGTGGGTTAAAGGGATCCCAGCTCACTGCTGTGGTTAATTCACTTGCAAATGATTAAAATTTGACCCTTCTTAGGGTTTGGAAATGACAGGCGTTGGTGACTACCAACTCGGAAAAGGGATCAGATTTATTTTTTTCCTAGCCGGAATCAGAGGGAAGGAGTGTTATTTAAATTTTTAAAGTGCAAGATGGAGAATATGCCATCAGCAACTGCAAATTCGGTGCTGAACCTCTGTAAGAGTTCTGTCAGAACCATCGTCCCATGGGTGATGGCTAGCTCTGTGAAGGATGAACTTCTCCTCAGAAAAGCTGTGTAGAGCAAGCCAGTGAGAGCACCTGCTGAACACAAGCACTTGGCCATGAGTAGGGGGAAGAGTGGGCAGAAGGAGCTACCTCTGGAGCCAGAGAGGTTGCACTTTTGGGAGGCAGGTGCACCTCACGGGATGAGCGCTGCCTTGCGTGATTGACAGGACGAGGCTGAAGGGTCATCAGACCTGTTGACTCCGGTTGACTGGGGCTCATTTGCAGTGCAGTCCAGCGGGTAGGGCCTCGGCGGCAGCCTCCTATATATCTCTAATTTTTTCATTCTGGTTGTCGAACTAAAATTCGTTATACATGGTGATGGGGATAAAATGATCATTTCTTTCAAATGAAAAAAAAATTCTTTGTGATTGTGTTTGTGCTGGGCTTTTGGTCTTATCATCCTTAGGTTGTTTATAGCAATGAAAAGCTGGAATGACATCAGTGCCCAAGAACTGGTATTTGCTTAGTTAGATATGGTGAGTATTACAGTATCATGCGGTCAGTGTTATATAAGTGTTTTCTTTTTTTTTTGTAGAAAAGCAATAATGTATAGATACAGAGAAATGGCCAAACATTTGTTCAGATGTACCCTGCAACACCACCCATGTCCCATAAATGGGAGCCTCACAGGGTGAAAAAAAGCCATATCTTTTTTTTTTGTTTTATACACTGTAGGATTAGAAAAAAAAGAAAGATTACATCTTGACTTTCCTCAGCTAATAGTGGAAAATTTAGTCCTCAAGGTGTGGGATTTTTTCCAGGTGGGTCTGACAGATGAAGGGTTTGAGGAAGCTGTACCTGGCTTCCACTGTAGGGAACGAGCAAGCTTGTTTGCAGTGAAAGCCTGATGAGTCGCTGTGTGCATGGAGGGAAGGTTAGCCCACAGAGATGCTCTCGCCTTTAAGACTGTCCAATACCTGGGCTTGATAACAGACCACGGAGCCATCATATGTCCCTGTAACAAATGGGCAGTGTTATAAACGTCTAATAAGCATAAGATATTGAAGAATTCACCTGTTCCAAGTAGAACACACTGGAGCCTTGTTAGATCGTAATGCGTACTTATTAGATTTTGAAACCATTTCAGTTGTTTACCCATCAATGGCATTTAAAGGGCCTATTTTAAAAGGGAAAGCAAATTCACAAGTAAAACTTTTCAGTAGGTAGTAAATTTCAGCGAAATTCGCTTGCTGGGTTCACATGTTTCTTAGGTATTGTGGTACAGTGGGACTCTAGGAATATAATCATATATTAGAATCACAGGCTGTTAAAATGGGAAGGGTTTTACAAACTACCTAGCAACCCCTTTTTTTTTTTTTGAGGAAATTGAATCTCAAAGAGGCAGGCTGTCACATAGCCAGTGGCCAAAATTTAGCTCTTCTGACTCAGTCCTGTGCTCTTTCCAAAAGATACTTCTTCGATAGACCACTGAATTCTCGTGTAGACCTTGGAGTTATTTTCAGGTCGTTCAAATATGGAATAGTGGCTCTAGGTCACGTGGACTCGTAAGACAGTACAAAGTGCTAGTTTTTAAATTTTTTTTTTTGTGGGGGATTGGGGAGAGTATTGTTAGACAGATAAATGATTGCGGATACCTTAAGGACACGCCTTTTATCACACATATGCCATGGGGAAATCAAAATGACTCAAACCCCTTCACAACCCTGCCTCTTTACAACCCTGTGCTTCCCTACCTCACGGCGGATTCATTTCTTTTCCTTCATTACCAGGGACGACCAGCTCATTCTTCCTGTCAGCAGAGTCCCTTCCCTGTGGGTGGTGTTGTGAAGAGTGTCTGGGGTGATGTAGCATTTGGGAACTCATTCTAAAATGAAGACACGGTGGGTTGGCAGGGGATGGTAGAACTGGTGTAAATCTTGGACTCAAGAAATTAGAGTCTGCTTGCGAAGGATTCATAGCAGTTGTGACTTTTTAAAAGTGTAACTTGAATAACAATTATAAAAAGTTATTGAAGGAATAAAAGAGAACAGAAGGACTTAGATGATGAGCAATAGTTCCTGGCTTGGCCCTCACCCCGACTCTGAGGGAGGGCTTTACCTTTAACGGCTTCTGTTTCTAGTTACCTTTGGCGGTCAAGGGCATCTCCCTAAATAATAATGTCATTCCACTGTTGTTTGCTCATTCCTCCCCCATCAGTACAGCTGTATTACTATTTTTTCCTCTGTCGCTTCTATGAAAACTTCTTCGTTAGATGAATGAAAATAAAACTGAATCCCAACTGTATAGCACATGCAAAATTGGGCACCAGATAAATTAAGAATCTAACCATAAAAGGTAGCACTATAGAAATAATAGAAGAAAATACCTTTGTACCTTAGGGATAGGAGAAGGCTTCATGACTGAGTGTACAAACTTGCTAGATTTTATCACATCAAAACTTAAGAATCTAATTCAGTGTAAAATCTCATATAGACATAGTTATTAGTCAGAAGGCAGGTTGGGATACAATATTTGTGCATCTAAAACTGAAAGGTATAGAGGATAATCAAGGAATCCCTACATTTTAGCATGAAAAAAAATCAGAGAAACCAAGAAAATGAATATAACCATTCAGTGGAAGGAAGAACTGCACAACTGAGAAGCGCATCAATCAGTAGGAAGTAGAGAAATAAAAACTAGAAGAACAACGAGATACTATTTTCTACGCAACAGACTGACAAACAGGAAGCTGAACGTCACCATTGTAAGTTGGGCTCTCCAGGAGAAGATATTGAGACAGAATTTGGCTTGAGATGTATATTAGTGATCAACATCCGAGACAGCAGTGGGGAGGATGCAGGATTGGGCAGAAGGAGAAGCTGAGATGTGATGCCAGCAGCACAGAGCCTCAGCCAAGCCCTCCGGGGCCTCCAGTGTGGGAACTACCCTTCAGGGTTGCTGGCGCCCAGCTGAAACAGCTGGCCCTTACACCCCCAGATGCCAGCTGCTCTGGGAAGAGTGAGACCTGGGGCCAGGTCTTTATCTATAGGTGGCCTTGGTCAGATAATGAACTCCAGGAGGTGAGAGACCGTGCAAGAGCTGACAGCGGAGGCTGACATTGACCCTGCAGCCAGCCAGCCAGTTCTTCTTCTAAGAGGGCTCTGGGCAGCGCAGCTCTGCTTCTGTCACAGGCATGGTGTGTGTGTGTGTGTGTATGTGTGTGTGTGCATGTGCGTGTGTGTGTGCACGTGCGTGTGTGTGTGCACGTGTTTGCAGGAAAACTGGAACTCTTAAGTGTTGTTGATAGCAGTGAAGACATTTGGAAGCTGTTTTTAAAAGCAATAAGCACTCCTTAGATTAAGTAGTGTGTCTCTTATATAATCCAGAAGTTCTGCTCCTGGTGGTAAATATCAGGGAAATTGTCATAAGGGTCCATGAGGGAAGATGCAAAAGCACATCCCTTGCAGCAGTGTCTGTGCTGGAGTTGAACACATCTGAGATGTGTGTTATCTGAAGAATGTGTAAGTGAATCAAGGAACGCTATGAGGATTCCCAAGTAGGCACAGACACACATCAGAATGAACAGACCTTCAAAACAGTTTTGAGAGAAGAAAGTAAGAATGAAGGTCATTTTTAGAACCTGACTATTTGTATAATTTGAAAGTATATAATTTCTCGAAGATACGTCTAATCTCAAGAATACTAGTGAAACACAGTGGAGTGACTGCCCATGGTACGAGAGAGAGATGGTGATAAGAATGGGAATATGAGGCAATCATCAGTCATCAATCCATCAAAATCTAATGACGAGAGGATACCACTGTGTGATAATACACCATTACTGTGATTAACTCAACTGTGAATCTGAGGTTCAGATGATAATAAACTAAATGAAATGTAGTGAACCCTTACTGGCCTTGGGTGTGTGCTAGCGTCTGCCACTCATGCCAGGGCTGTTTGGTCACTTGCGTCTTTACTTGACCCCTCTTTGTCTCAACTCTAAGTGTTTCAGTCCATTAAACTGTTCGCCATTGAGGCTCGTGGAAATTTTTGGATCTTTCTGTGTCTTGCTGCTCAGGCTGTGGAAATCTGGTGTGGGGACTATTCAGAGCCTCCAGACCCCACTCTCTTATTTCTGCTTTATGGGGACCACCTCACGTTGCCTCTGAGCACCCCACAAAGTGGTCTTCTCCACTTTGGATTCCAAACAGGAATTGGGACACAAGCCCTTCTTTTTGGGTTCTCCCAAACCAACTGATATTGTTATTATTTTATCTCTTCTATCTTAAGGCCATTTGGGTAGGAGCTAGACTTATTCTGGGTCCTGGGCAGCACCCTAACCTTGACCTCATTCCCTGTGAACCCCTCCAAGCTCCTCTTGGCAAGCCCATAACATGTTTGTCCAATGCAACAGGAACTACCCTCGTGTCTTTTTTTTTTCTGCTCTCACCTTTGCCCTTCACTCTGCTTAATATCTCCGAGCTCAGACATCTTCCAGGAGGAAGCTGCTCAGAAACAGTTCAGGAGTTCTGTTTGCATTTAAAGGTAATATATGAGAACTTTTTGAAAATACACTAGAGAACAAAGAAGAAAATAGATATACACATAAAGCCTCAACACGCCCCCCACCTCAAATTGTCAAAATTTTGGTACAGTTATCATTTACTCTTCATCCCAGGAACCTTGTTTATATACTGGAAGGTGTAGTATATTTGGCGTAGTGCATGTGTCACATGTCATAAGCATTTTTTTTTTCCACAGCTGGGACGTACTTTACTAAATCATGCCCATCCTGCTAGAAAATTGGTTGGCTCTCTGGTTCATGATCATTGAAAGCAACAGAGTAATAGACATTCTTGAGTGCAATGCCTTTTCTGCAATCTGGATTATTTCCTTAGACTGAGAAGTAGAATTATTGGGTCAAAAGATATGAACATTTTTTTAAGGCTTTTTATTTATTTTACTACATTTCTTTCCTGAAAGGTTAAGTCAGTTTACATGAGTATGTATGAGGTTTCTAGGCAGATAAAACCATTTTCGCCCGTCCTTCGTAGCGTTTGCCAAACAGCTTAGTTGCTATGCAAAAGGATTATGAAAACGCTGAACTCGAAAGACTCTAGAATTAAGAAGCAAAAGTGTCCAAGTTGTAACAGATTTATCTCCCCCTAAGTTCATTATTTTGGGTGCAGTGACACTGCCTGAAGATTGACAGTCCTATAGATTCCATTTGTCCTGTAGCTGTGCATTGGTGACCGGCCAGCTTGGCAGTAAGTTGGCAGTGTTTAATAAGATTGTCCTCCCTGATTGAAACAAATGACTCTCCTTTTGTCATCAGAAATGGAACCTTTATGCATTTGTTTTAGTAATACAAGATCTGACATCATTAATAATCCGGGCTGGCAACTTGTGCTTGTTGAGTACAAGAGATGAATGAAAAATTTAATTTTTTAGTAGATTGTAAGAGATGTGCCATTAGATCAGAAATAATTTAGGCAGAGTACCTCTGATGCGCAAGACATCCTGTGGTCTCTACTTCTGTTAGGCTAGCATGTACGTGCTGATATTCTTCGCGGATCCTCTAGACGCCATCGTGTAGTATTGGAAGACTTGCCTTAGCTGGTCCGATCTCTCCATTTTTTCTCCCATTACTCTCCCCCATGGCCTTGCTTCGCCAGCCAAGTCAATCTTCGCGATGTCCCCCAGGATGAAGGGCAAACCCTGCCTTTGCATTTTTGTCCCTGTTGTACCTCACTTGAGGAACCCCCTCTCTTCTCTGGTAATCCGGGTACTTCCTCTCTTTCCAAGACCCCTTTAAAGCTCACTTTCTGGTTTTATTTCTCAGATTGCTCCTTCAAATCGAGCACTTATCTCTTGAGTTTATAGCATTTTCTTTTTTCTGTGATTCATTTTCGTGTAGCTTCTCCGGGACTTTCTCTGTGCTCGGCATTGGACAGATAATCCACTGCTGGGGCTTAGGGACCCCAGGTTTGATTCTTTGCCTAATGGTCCCCACTAACCAGTAGACTTTGAACTTAAGGGAGTCATTTAAGGTGTTTCTTGAACTCTGCTTTCTGCACTGTGTGCTTGAAAGGGCGTGCCGGATTTGTGCCTGTCAGAAGCAAAGTAACACCCACACAGAAACATCAGTCCAAGGGCTGTTTAAAAAAATATCTCAGTTCTGCTTTTGTCCACAAGTGAGGGAACTCCACAGTGAGCCCCGTACCACCGAGGGCTTCAGTTGCTCCTCTGGGTGCTCTTTGCAGCGGCTCCTTCAACCAGGGACTTGGAGAGACACCCTAGTTTTGAGACCAGTTCTTATATGAGTTGTATTGAAGCCATGCAGCCAGAAGATGGTTCTCGGGATGGGAAGGACAGGGGTTGGCTGATTTTCTTAGAAGGAAGGTTGTAGAAAATGTACTGAGGGGCTACCTTGGCCCATTGTTCATGAAGAACATATATGGCACAGTGTGAGGGGAAAACATAATTCAGGAATTATGGGTAACGATGGCGGAATGGTGGTCAAAGACATCACCACACATCCTTCCATTATCCATGTGTGGACTGCATCAGCTCTGCAGAATTTTGTTTACTAAAATGAGCCATGGAAGTCCACGATCTGTAGCTATTCAAGAACATTTAAAAACCAGCCCCATAAATGTTCCCGGGTATCTCTTGTAGGAGTGTTGTGGACCATAACACGACCTATCTCTAAAGGGATATAAGGGACAAATTTCTGTCAGCTCGCAGTCCCAGAACTGCAGTCTCTCCTCCCCTATTAAAAATATCTTAGTGACATAGCGATCCTCGTACCTAATGCCCTCTTCACTTTGGCCGCTAGGAAGCTTAGATCGAAATTTCAGAGCTCTGCTAACGCCGCAGAAGGCTGCAGGCTCGAGTTTCTCTGCCTTTTTTTTTTTAACTTTCAGATTTACCATTTTGCTATCTGCTTTCTCTTTGCCATCATATGTTCAGTTCTTTATGTTTTACCATTTTGATCACATTTATTTATTTTTAAATAAACTTATTTTGAACTAACTATAGATTCCCATTTGATTGTAAAGAATGATAGATTCTGTGTGCCGTTTATCCAGTCCCTCCATGATACCATCTTGCTATTATAAACAATCACAGCCAGGACATTGACATTGACATAATCCACTGGCCTTATTCAGATTGAATACATTTTTATAAGCTTCTCCACATCATTTGTGGAATGGGATGGGATATCAGTTAACAAATATCAACATTTATTCAGTCATTAATACATAGAAAGGGTTCTTACGATAAACCTAATAACTACCAAATTCCTTTTTTAAAAGTGAGAGCTTTTTTATTTTTGGAATAAAATATATGCTGACCCCAAGCTGCCAAAATCGAAAGACGGACCAGTCCACCAGCATCTTGGTGCGAAGGGGATGGTGGCCAAGACTGTGATTAGACCTCTGTCTGTCCCCTGAGAGCCCACATTTGGGTGGGAGAAGCTTGGACCAGAGCTTTTCGCTTCCATCCTGCGAGGCAGCTCCCCAAGGCCAGCAAATACTCTCTGTGGCAGGAGTAGGGTTTTGAGTTTAGTGGGTTTGTAATTAAGAGTTCTGATGCAGTGTAGCGATCTCATATAAATGCAATAGGTACATAGGGGTTTGTTTGGTGCTGAAGCTGTATGTGGCTAGACCTGGTTGGCATAAAGGCTCTGAAAATCAAGATTTGGAAAAAAGATGTATATTGTGATCTTATGATTTTGTATATTTTTCTGGTTCCCTCAGAGCCATTCCTTTCTTCTTTCTAAATGCCTTCCAGAAATATATACTCAAGAGAGATGAGTTCTAGGAATGAACCTTGACTGGTTCAAGGCAAACTTAATAACCATTTCCTTTTGCTAACGAATGGTTTAAGGCAGGATCTGCTACTCGGTTCTGCCCCCAAAAGGTACAAGGGCAATTAGTTCTAGGGACAATTTTCCTCCCCTATTTTTTTTTAAAGATGCAGCAAGTTGGCTTGACACTGGTTCCTGAAGTATAAACGTTGGAGGGCAGATGTGACGATGCTGGAACTGTAGCTGCCATTCATGCTGCAGCTTAAAGTCAAGAGAACCACAGGGCAGGAAGACCGCACATCCTGGGTGCTGGGTCCGTGGCATCTGGGAGCTTCTCTCCCCTCCCTGGAACTGCCCGCCTTCAGGCTGACTGCTCAGTGAATAAGCAGTGTATATACTGTTATTACATACTGGGAAGAGCTGGATGCATTCGAACAATGGGCACCTTACATTTTAAAAGTGGAGATCGCCCTATGGAAACAGTAGCTATACATACTTCACGTATTTCCAAAGAATCTCAATTTTAGTTGTGCCTTCTGTTGTCTTCATAAGCTATAGAAATTTCATAATATTCCTGGAATTTTGATTCCAGATGTTCTTTCCCTCCGATTGCTACTTGCAGAAGAAAGTGGTACAAATTATTTTGTTTGTCATGAGACCTGGGTTTGGAGATCCTCGTGACTGTGCTCATACCTGTCTGACCATGGACTCACCCCAGGGGGCCAGTTAAACTTGCACATCCTCACGGCCACCACAGCTTCGTGTTCAGAGGTTTTAAAAGGAATCCCCCACCCACCGTGAGTTTTATGATCAGACAAGGTAGGGAAGCATTGCCTTAGACGAGATCCTGACAACTAGGGAAAAGAAGAAAATCCTATGTGTGCAATTTAATCAACAGCAGCAGAACAAAACAAAACAAAACAAAACAACAAAAAACAAACAGATCTTGAAGTACTTGAGCTCCCAAGAAAGTAAATTTGGGGAAGCTGTAGAGGATCCAGGGGCAGGTTTTAGAAGATCCCGTGTCAACGGACCAAACAGAGGAGGAGAGAAGGGGGGCTCAGGAAGCGATGGCAGAAAAGAGAGAGCTTCCACCGCTTCTCTCATCCAATTTCTGTGTTCTTAAAAATTAAGAACAGCTAGATAGATATTTTCTTAAACTAATCATGGTAATTACTATTATTTGGTTCCTTCCTTTATGCTGGACACTTGGGTTAAGCATTTTTGTTATTGTATCTTCACAGCTTTGCAAGGTGGAATTATTCTTATAAAATAGATAAATGGAGTAAGGCTCAGAAAGGTTAAGTCAGTCACACCAAGTCACTCAGCTACACCGCAGACGAATCGAATGGGAACTAGGCTGGCCTTACTCTGTGGACAGTCACTTTAGGCATTGCCCTGTGTAAGCTGTACATGGTGTCACTGCTGCTTAGAGCCAGCGTTATTCTTTCTAGCGAGCTCGTTCTTGTTTCCACGAGACCAGAGAAGGTGCCAACAGCCCAGAGACAAATGATTTCAGTGTTGGGTATTTATGTGTGAGTCTTACTGTTGGGGTGACTGCTCGCAAGTCAGATAAGGTCTCCGTTCATGTATTTACGTGGCTGTGAGTCCCAGTGAAGACAAGGCCAGCCTCGGGAGACACCGAGGGGAGCAGTAATCTCAGGAGGGCACGTCAAGAAAAGGGCACTCAATACACAGTGATATTAAACTCACCAGGCAGAGTTAAGTAATCTGGAAAGAAATGAAAACCCTTCATAATTCAGGAGGAATGTGAGAGGTAAACAGTGCCGCCGAAGCATGTGTGACGAGAGGAAGTGTAAGGAAGTGAGGACTTGGGGGACCTGGGATCCCCTTGGCGTCTGTTCTGTGCCAAGGTGTCCTTGACTGGCATTCATGGAGTCGTAAGGCACAGGAGGTGGTTATGGACCTGGAATAGGGCAGAAGGGGAAGGAGGAGATGAAGTAGTTCTAAGACTGTGGTGTGTCCCAACCCCTAAAAGAGCAAGGGCAAAGGACAGAGTGGGTTCAGAGGCCAGCGATGCCGGGCATCAAAAGGATTGATCCATGAGGGCGGGGAGGAGCTATCCATGGGTGAGCACCATAAAGGCATTGCCAGCTGCTGCAAACACAAGGTTACCCAGTGTGTGACTATCTAGGAAAGCATTTAGAAAATGAGGCAACTCTCACGGAGCCGGACCCACAGGGGACAAAGGACGAAGGGACTCCACAGAAACCTTGGCTCACAGAGACATGTCTTCTCAGCCCCATTATCAAGCCATCAGGGGAGGAAGTAGAATAGGCCCCTCACTCGCAGACCTGGGCTCAGCCTCTCACTGCCGACTCAGATGGAAATTCCCCCAGTTAAAGGTCTTCAGTAGCTCTCCGGTGAGGAATAGAAGCTTCTTTTCAAAAGCAGATTCTAAAAATTAGGTACATTCACCGATGTACTAAACCATCAGCAGTGAAGGTCATGAATTCTGTGTCAGACAGAGACCCAGACCCACCCTAGGTGTGGGGGATGTGACCCCTTCCTGGGCTGGTTACTTTTCCATCTGTGCACCAGGCACTAGGCTGGGCCCTGAGGGTCCCCAGGAGAAGGGCACAGTCTCTGACTTTGGTTGGCTTACAACTTGTGGGGATAGACGTAGACAACCATCTCAATACTATGGGTCAGAGCTTGACCCAAGATGCTAAGATCAGAGGCCTGGGCAGGGGCCCCCCAACTCACACTATGGTACATAAGGGGGTCAAAGAGAGAGCTTTCCACACTTTGAGAAAAGCATGTGAGTCATAGTGCCCCACCAGCCATGACCTCTAGGGAAATCCCTTGCTGGTGGAGTCTCAGTTCCCTCCTCCGAGAAGGACAGATCATGACCTCTGGCTCCCACTGGCCACACATAGGGACCCAGCACCCAGGAAATGTGCTCTCCTTTCCTGTCCATCGTGACAGCGTCTTCCAGAAGAGGCATTCCTCGGTGGCATTAAGCGGACAGCATCTCTGTATCAAGAGAAGAGAAAATATTTATTTCAGTAATACATTTGTTTATTTTTCATGCGTTTATTTCATGTTGACCTCTGTTCTCAGTATATGGCTTCTGCTGGCTCCTATCTACTGAGTAGTTGCAGGGATTTCACAAAGGAAAGAAGAAAATTTCCTCATGTTCTCACAGTGGCTCGGACACTCCAGGTACAGGCAGTCCTTACTTTGGTAGTGTGAAACCATCAAAGTGACTATGTAAAATAAAGCCGTCTTAATGATTAAAGACCCAAATTACACAGAGAAAAGAAACTATCAATATTCCAGAAGAAAATTTTGCGATCTATTTAGGTAGGAAATCACAGCATAGAGCAAATCACTTCTATTTCATTGGTTTGGCAGCCCCTTCACGTGTGTTTCTTATGCAAAATATCCTTTGTTAATAGTGCATGGAAAAGAAATCTGGGTCTTGGACTCATGGGTGTTATTCTTGGAGGAGTATCTTCCCCTGAGAGTAACATTTGATTGAATTCCTTTTTGTTGTAGTTGACATACCCCAATTGACATTCCTGCAAAAGATGCATATGGTGAAGAGGGTTTTTTGCATTTCAGCAACTCTTTCTGTTAAGAAAACTTGCTTGTCTGTTGAGAGAGAGGGAGGGAGGGAAGAAGGGAGAGAGGGAGAGAGAGAGAATGGGAATGATGCAGGTAGGGACAAGAGCGAGTGTGATGGGCAATGTCATAGGGGTTTACAGAGAGAAACTCTTAGAGAGTGACCAGAACAAACAAACAGAACACGAATTAGAAGAAGGCACTAGGAGGCTTTTGGAGATGGGTGATGCTGGTGTTTGTCTTGGAACTTAACTATTTTTCCACTCTTGCCATGTTGTTTCTACTAGATTCGTTGGTTGTACAAAGTGACGCATTTGATGGTAAGTTGGCGCCTCCCCTGGGCCTGAAGGGGAGGGAGGGGGCCCCAGCCTGGGGTTGTGGATCTGGCCAGAATAGTGCAGCCACGCAGTACTGCAGCGGGGAAGGAGAAAATACCCCGGACTTTGTCCCCAGCCCTCGGTCTCCTGCCACAAACTTTGCTGCACACAGGCCAGCAGAAAGCTGTGTTTGCAGCTGTTTTATGTAATACTTAAGTGAGTGTCTTGGGTCAAGTTCATGGTGGAGGCTTTGTGGTTTTTAAGGTATATGTAATCTATAAGTATATAACTCTTGGTTTTAAAATAAGCACATAAGCAAACATCTCAGCCCGTCTTTGGCGAAGGCTTTCTCCCTTTCTGTAGATGGCCTCCTGGGATGACGACCAGCCCTGGAAATCCTGGGCTACATCTACACTCTTGGGCTGCTGTTTCTGTCATTTTGTGTAGGCTCCTTACAAACAGAAAAAATAATTATTGATCCCTTCCATCAAAGCGATACATGATAATATAGTTCAGCATACCAAGTTGTCAGGGTTTGATCTCTCGGGTCATAGTTCAAATTCCTTCTAATCCCATTGTCCATATTTCTATATTCCTTGAGCAGTTTCAAGCACAAGCCAATCAGTGTCAATAAAAAATAGAAACAAGGTTATACTTTGTGATGAGGTTGATGGCTTTTTGTACGATCTTCTCCGGTAGCATAAAGGTGTTCCTTTTTGTTATTCCATTAGCTATTTCTTTTCCTTACCTTCTGTATTGGAAAATACGAGTGAGTACAAATTGTTCCGAGTCCTTCTTAGCTTTTGAGAGAAAGAGGAACCTCCTTGCCCACAAGGAACCAACTGCAGAAGGCAGATGAGGGTGATGATTAGCTTTATGTGTTCACTGGCCAGTCTGTGGTGGCCGCCTGTTTGATGAAACAGTCATTTAGATACTGAGGTGAAGGCATTTAGATGTGATTAGCGTCTACCTTCGGTTGACTTTAGCAAAGCATTTTGTCTTCCACGATGTGGATGGGCTCCGTCCAGTCGATCGAAGGCCTTCAGAGCAATGGCGGAGATTTCCCCTCGAGACTGCACTGTTGAAATTCTGCCTCAGTTTCCAGGCTTTGGAGTCAAGACTGCGACATTAACTCTTCGCTCCGGTCTGCCAGCTCGCTATGAATTTTGGACCCTGTAGTCCCTGCAATTGTATAAGACAATTCCTTAAAACGCCCTATTGTTTCTGTTTCTCTGGGGGAAGTCTGCCTGATACTGTGGGGGAGGGAATCTGGAGACTGAGGCCAACCATCGGTAGCTCTGTCTGCCCAGCGACCACAGGGCTGGGCACGGGTGTCCTGGAGATGTGTGTCGCTGCTGCAGTCAGGCTTACAGAGAGGGACGTATCCAGTACCTGGCAGGAATGGATGGCACACTGCTGGGGTACGTGGAAGAGACTATTTTAGGGGCCAAGGGGTAAGGGAATCAAGAAGGTGGTACATCCTAGGGCAAGCATCAGTGAGAGTCTGTCGTTACCCTTGGGCCTGAAGGAGCAGGGGTAGCCCCTGAGATCTATGGGAGACATCTCTCCCGGTGAAGGTTGGGGCTATGAGCAAAATGGCTTTGGCAGAGAGGGTGTGAATGCAATTAGTGGCCTGGTTCTTCTCTCCTCCAACCTCAGACCCCTGCTGGGGTCTCCCACTGCCTGAGCCCAGCCAGAAGCCACAGGGCGATGGGCTCATTGGACATGTTCCTGGCGCCAGCCTCCTGGGGCACAGAGCAGGGAAGAGAAGAGCAGAGAATGGACGTGTGGGTGAACGAAGAGAATAACCAGATCCCATGGGAATCTACCTCTGGGGAATTCACAATAACCTGTTCACTTTTAATAAATTACGAGCTCGATCTCATTAACTCAAGAAAAAGAAATAGGTCTTCTTTGAATGATGGAGTTGCTCTATTCTACCAGGCAGCAGAGGGATATAAATGCATATCCTGTGATGGGGGAAAGAGAAAACTCTGCCTTCCTGGACTCTGGGGTGCAGGTGACCTCAATTCTCAGCCCCTTGAGACAGGGGCTCCTTAATTTAAATTCTACCATCTTTTCTCCCACTCCCCACCTGAATAGCCGGATAAAGGTTTATCACGGGTGGATGGATCACTTCGTGCGTAGGTATCAGGCTCTAGTTTTCTGTGATAAGACAAGAGTTTAACCTCTTAAGTGAGCATCTAACTCTACACCTATAGGTTACTAAATAATAGCTTTGGAGGACATGGGAGTAATTTATAATGTTAATTTCCCTGGACTTGCTTTAAAGCAGTTGAAATTATGGCTCTTGATTTTATTTTATTATCTTTTTCCACACACAGATTTTATTTTATTTTATTTCTAAAAATTTATTTATTTTTCAGTTACAGTTTACATTCAGTATTATTTTTGCATTAGTTTCAGACATACAGCATGGTGGCTAGACATTTATATAATTTACGAACGATCCCCTTGATTAATCTACTACCAACCTGGCCCTCTATAATTATTATAATATTATTGACTACATTCCCGATGCTATATTTCACATCCCCATGACTATTTCATACTTTGTACTTCTTAATCTCTTCATCACCCTCCCATCTGCCATCATCAGTGTGTTCTCTGTATTTATGAGCTTGTTTCTTTTCTGTTTGTTTGTTTATTTATTTATTTATTTTTTAGATTGCACACGTAAGTGAGATTGTATATCTGTCTTTATCGATTTGACTTATTTCACTTAGCATAATAACTTCCAGGTGTATCCTTGTTGTCGCAAATTGTAAATTTCATTCTTTTTTATGGCTGAGTAATATTCCATTATGCATATGTACCACATCTTCTTTATCCAAGCATGTATTGATGGGCACTTAGGTTGCTTCCACATCTTGGCTAAGGAGAATAATACTGCAGTAAACACAGCGGTGCATATCTTTTTGAATAAGTGTTTTGGATTTCTTCTGATAAGTACCCAGAAGTGGAATTGCTGGGTCATAAATGGTAGTCTATTTTTATTTTCGGGGGGAGCATCCATATTGTTTTCCACACTGACTACACCAATTTGCAGCCTTGCCGACAGTCCACAAGGGTTTCTACTTTTTCACATCCTCACCAATACTGGTTGTTTGTTGATTTGTGGATGATGGCCATTCTGACAGGTGTGATGTGATATCTCATTTGTGCTGTTAATTTGCATTTCTCTGATGATTAGTGACTTTGAGCATCTTTCCATATGTCTTTTGGCCATCTGTATGTCCTCGTTGGAGAAATGTCTATTCAGGTCCTAAGTCCATTGTTTAATTTGGTCATTAGTTGTTTTTTTGGGGGGTGTTGCATTACATGAGTTATATATGAATTTTGGATATTAACCCCTTATCAGATGTATCATTGGTGAATATCTTCTTTCATTCAACAGGTTGTCTTTTCATTTTTTTGATGGTTTCTTTTGCTGAACAAAACCTTTTTAGTCTGACATAGTCCTATCTGTTTATTTTTTCTTTTGTTTCTCTTGCTGGAGGAGATATATCAGAAAAAAAAATATTATTAAGAACAGTATCAGACAGTTTACTGCCTATATTTTCTTCCAGGAGTTTTACGGTTTCAGGTCTTACATTTAAGTCTTTAACCTATTTTGAGTTTATTCTTGTCAATGGTGTAAGAAGATGGTCCAGTTTCATTTTTTGTATGTGTCTGTCCAGTTTTCCCAACACCATTTATTGAAGAGACTGTCTCTACCTCATTGTATATTCTTGCCTCCCTTGTCACAGATTGATTGACCATATAGGTGTGGATTTATTTCTGGGTCTCTATTCTGTTCCATTGATCTGTGTGTCTGTTTTTATGCCAGTGCCATGCTGTTGTGATTACTGTAAGCTTATAGTATATTTGATATCAGATATTGTGATGCCTCCAACTTTATTTTTTTTTCCTCAAGATTGCTGTGACAATCTGGCTAATAATTGGTAATTGGTATACAGAAATGCAAGCAATTTGTGAATATTAATTTTGTATTCCACTACTTGACTGAATTCATTTATCAGTTCTAATAGTTTTTTTTTGTGGAATCTTTAGGGTTCTCTCTATATAGTATCATGTCACCTGCAAATAATGACAGTTTTATTTCTTCCTTTCCGATTTGAATGTATGGCTCTTGATTTAAAAAGCTTGTTGAATTTATACTGTGCCTCTGGCGGGGATTTTACAATCCAGCTGTGTTATTGATTTTGTATGAAATCCCAGCACACCATCTCTGTACCTATGAACTAGTTCTCGAGTCAGGATATTTTGGGTACTTATCGAGCACTTTCTCAGTGTCAGGAATGCACTCCTGGCACGTGCAAATGAGTAAGGGAGACAAACATGCAAAGGGTAGCAGCAGTATGTCAAGAGCAGTGACAGAGGCATTCATGGAGGAGAGTGTCAGCCCTAACCCCAGACTCAGGCAAGGCAAGGCAATGCAGAGGAGGGAGCTCTCTGAGACTCTAAGTCTAGAAGGAAAACCTGGAGTTAGCTCTGAAGCCGAGGGAGGAATGGAGGGGAGTGGAATTCTGAAAAGGAGAGGTCAACCAGCTCGGAACAGCAGGGGACCTTGGAAGTGGGGTGCGAGGACTGGTACCCCACGATACAGTCTGGACCTTCTGCTAAGTTCAAGGAGGTATCTCGATGCCTTCCAAGTAGGGAAGTGGCACGAAATGATTTTAATTGCGTGGAGAAAAAAATGTCTGTAGAGATGAGTAGAGACTGGGCTGGAAGGTAGTGAGGCAAGACTGAAGAGCCAGGTGAATGAGGAGACTGTTATGGCAGACCCAACAGGGCACGGGAAAAGCCTGAATTACAGCTGTGTTCAAGGTGTGGGAGAAGGGATGGCATTTAAACATGCTTCTGAGATGTGATAACAGACTTTGCCAGAGTGTGACTGTATTCCAACTTGTTTGGCAAGACAGACAATCACCAACACATATAATGAAAATGGGGTGTTTGGTGGGTGACAAAGAGGTCAGCTTGGTTGGGCAGCCTGTAGGGAACCCAAGTGGGGTGGCTGGAGGTGGGTGGAGACAGACTTGCGGGTCAGGAGGAAGACGTGGAAAAGCTTTTGTGGTTAATACGATCGGGGCTAAGGGCGGGGTGGGGCACAAGATGATGACTAAAGCCACCAAGGACGATGGTCGAGGGTGAGACAATAAGAGAATCACAATAAACACACTGTTCTCTGTACTTTTATGAATGTTTGAAGTAGTTCATTATTTGAAAAAATAAAATTCGAAATTAAGGAAAAAGAACAGATGAAGCAAGCATTTCATGGATAAAGATGCAACGACCATGGACTTGAGAATTCATGAGTTCAGGCAGTGAGAGTGTAGTAAAAATGAGAATTTGTAGCCACAGGGGATAGCGCTAAATAAAAACAGAGCTATTTCAACTGGATTAGGTGATTAACAGGGCACTGGGGACTCCAGCCAGAGCAGTGTCATGACTGGTGGTAGCGGAATTGAAGAGGAAGTGGGAGGGGCAGGAGCAGGAGGAATATAAGCTATTTATTCCTTCAAGAAATTTTACTGCGAAGGGAAGGAAGGAGAGTAGTAGCCAGAGAGGAATGCGGAGTCCAGACTTGGGGAACTGTCTTTTTTTTATATAAAGGTAGATGGAGCTAGAATATGTTGTCAGGATGAGGGTAGACTCAGGGAGAGGGGAGAGGTTCTGGACACCTGTGGTGACACAAAGGAGATGCCTCCTGATGAGGTGAAAAGAACAGGCCAGAAGCATAGGTGAGCGTCAGAGGAGCAGAGGGTGCAAACACAGAATCCCAGTTTCCAGTTTCAAGGCAAAAGCAGATCATGGTGCTGAAAAACTCAGGTGTGGTTTGTGGAAGAGCGTGGAGAAGCTCAAGGAACGGACGGATCTACACACAGGACCCAAAGTCTCCAGGGAATGTGAGGACGTAGGAGAGGGGAGGGCAGAAAACAGTGCGGAGGAAAGTCAGAGGGCGACACAAGTGGAAGCCCTGGACTCAAAATTATTTCCAGGACTGTGAAAGCAGGAGGCGAAGGCGACGGGCAGCCCAGCCCTTGTCATGTCCATCAGACAGCCTGTCAGTGGGCGTGGCGGTGGGCATCCCGCAAACCCGATAGGCTCACGAGGGATGCGGGTAGAACCGACTTCAGATGGAAATCGTTGGTTGACTTAAAGCGGATCAGGGGAGCTGTGCTTTCGGCCTGTGCTTATCTACAGTTGGGGGTTCCAGAGGGTATAGCCGAAACGGAAGTGAGAGTAGCCCCAATAAAAATGGTAGCAGCTGGAGAAACGCGACTCTAGTTATTTGTTACCATAAATGACCGATTATTTATTACCCGCCTCTCTTACTAGGGGCGTCGTTCTCATGGGCCTTATTCAAGGTGAAGGTCTTACCAGAGGTAAAGCACAGGAGCCTTGAGAAGCGGTGTGGAAACAGCATCACAGTTCACGCCTTCACTAATTCTTCGTACAGATCGCAGATATTTACCAACTGTTCATTGAAATGTTATTCAAAATATATCACCATAATACTTCCAAAATGAAGAAGAGCTTACTTATTGAAATGGGCCTTTTAAAATACTACAGGGGCTTAATTAACACCAAATTAAAATAATCTCATTGTATTTATCTATATGTGTAAATCGACATATACTATATAACATATCGTTATGTCTCGTATGTGAAGTTAGGGACAGCATCTTTGTGCCTCCCTTACAGTCACATGACTTGACGTGTGACTAGTATGTAGCTGTACGTATCTACCCATCTACCTATTTCTGCCTCTGTAAAGTCAGTTTTTATGTGAAGAGGAAGGAACTATCCTGAAAATCGCACTAAAATATTCTGGGGCAACATCTTTAGACGTACCCAAACTAAATTATTTTGAACTCTGCAATTTTAAAATGGAAGTTTGGGTAAAAAGTTCATTGGCAAATAGTTGACTGTAATCACTTAGCCAGAATTTTTTACCTAAATTATAAGATGATGTTGCTGTGCAAAGACCCTGAAAGACCAAGAAAAGACATAAAATTTATGATATAATTTTCTAAATGACCAGCCGTGGCTTCTTTAAGAAATGCTATCTTCATTTGTAACTCTCAGGATGCCCTGAAATTTATAATACAAATAAGATTTCTGTGGTATTGAGTCCGCAACCCACACATAACAGCCCAGTATATCTTCATTAACAAGAAACATTTCTATTGATTTCATTTTGCGATGTTTCATATTACATATAACAAATATGTATGGTCACCTAAATGAATTATTACAATCCAATTTGAAATGATTGCCTAGGGTGATTGTATTATCTCTAGGATGCTTTAGTCTCTGGGTGTCAAAACTGTTTTCATTTAATGGAATAACATGGAAAAGTTAATCAGAGTAGGTTAACCTCTGTGGAGCTGAAGGTCATACGCATTTACTCGCAGTTGGATATGGAGGGAGCTTTCAGCTTTGAGCACTCGGCTGGGGGTGGGCGAAGGAGGAAGAGGGAGGAACCTCAAACATTTAATTGCTACATTTCCTCTGGTCTCACTAGTGTCAGTTGGCTCATGGGGCTTTTCAATAACTGGATTTTTGATTAGAAAATTTCCTGCAAGGAAAATAAAATTAAACAGGCAATACAAACATAATAAAAAATCGATACCGCCGTTAACATTTTTATTGTATGGTATCGAACGGCTCAGTTTCAGGTTCATTCAGCTTTGCATACATGCAACTGCTCAGAGTTCTGACCAGGGCTGGCATGAGGTGACAAGTTGCAAAGAAAGACGCCTCTTCTCAAAATTATATTTCCAGGATAAATGGTGCTTCTTCGTCCTTTCACTTCTGGACCAGATGCAGAGCTGGAAACGTCCCTTTTGCCAAACTAACATCTTATGTTTGATGAGCACACGGAAGATGCTGAGACTAACTGTCCAGTGAGCATATCAAACTTGCTTATCCACATGGCGCTTCCCCTTCACAGCAGTCTCTGATGTCAGGCCTTTGCCCCAGTGGACACACTGTGGTATTTTTGGCTTGTGCAGAGGCATTTGATTGCTCTTGTAGGACTCAGATACAGAGGTGGATGGCTGGAAAGACATCCAGTTAAAGGCTGAGGGAAGAGCATTGCCCATGAAATCAAATTCTCCTAAAGTTGCAAAAGTCCTTTGCGCTTCAGGGTAGGAGGACCAACTGAGATAACTGGGAAAATTCCCCTTATACTCCAAAGAGAAAAACATGAAATCCACAGGTGAACTCACAGGTGAGCTCGGAAGCTGGAAAGGGAGATATGCAGGTGCCTGAAGCCAGAAGCTGAAGAGCAGCAGCAGAAGGAGGCCTCGGGGCTCTGAGTGGGGTATCTACCGTGAGCCTGGGTTCAGATTTCAAGGTCCTCAGGTATAAGAGGTGACACTGAATTCTCAGTGACAAGGACGGTCCTGTCATTGAAACAGGGGTTAATAGCCCTATCAGCAGTCCCAGATGTGGACTTTGTGCTCTGGACCTTGTGTAGAACGTCACCTGAGGGAAATCAGAACACGCAGCCTTGCATGGCGTGCACGTGGGACTGAATGTGCACAGCCAGATCGCAAGTCAAAAATCCCATTAAAAATAAGTCTGGCACAGAAATGAATGCAAAAAAAAAAAAAAAAAGCCAGGAACTCTACAGGGTCTGCAGGAGCCAAAGTTAAACTGTCCCTGTGAGGTCACTTCTGTAACCCAGGGCACACAGGAGGAATTCCTTTAGGAGCCAACATATGCCAAAGACACACTTACATGTCACACACTGTGTAAGCTTGTATGTTCTCATTTCCCCCCAAATGCCTAAAAAAATTACAAAACATGCAAAGACATTTATCTCTTAAGAGATGATCAACAGATGCAACAAATGAGAGAATTCATAAAGGACAACAGATAAGAGTAATGCCAAAGGAATTTGAAAATAAGCATGATTTAGATGTTTAAGCGAAAAGTAAGGAATAGATTTTATGATGCAAGATGGAGGAAAAGCAGGCAGGTCTGAGAAACAAATAGCTAAAGCAACTAAAGAAAAGTAATTTTGAAGATAAAGATGAAAAAATAAAACATTCAAAAAGAGCTCAATGAGACAAAGAGATAGCAAATATGAAACAGAAATTGAGACAACACAAAATGAAAAGCTCCAAAATATAACTAATGGGGGTTCCAGAAGGAAATCAGGGAAAGAATGGGAGAAACAGTAGTCAAAGAAATATTGGTGGAGAATTTTCCATAATGAAAAATTATCAGACCGGTGAGCAGTAACATCCTAAATCTTGAGGAGGATGCATAACGTGAATACACACCTAAAACATGGCCATGAAACTACAGAACAGGTAATTTATAGATATGAAAATCTTCAAAACATTCACCTAAGAAGGAGCAGCAGTCAGATTGACAGCCGACTTTTCATTGGCACAACACATATCAGAAGATGATTGAATATCATTTTCTAAGTGATAGGAGAAAGTGGCTATTAACTTTGAATCTACACTTTATATCCCATCAAATGATCAAAGGTGGGGGACAGTTTTTTCAGCATCTCTGGCGGGGCTCCTGGCGAGAATTTTCATCATCATTTCCCCTCTTGTCATTCCCCTCAAAACCTTCTCAGTTTGATGGTTTCACTTCCTGCTCTATAATGAGTGAAGATAAAATGAAGACTTTTTGGACATGCAAAAACTAAGAGATTTGCTAACTAAAAGAGCAAATATAATAATGCAATACTGAAAAAAAAAAAAAGAAACAGAAGCTGTAAGAAATTGGTGGGCAGCCCTTAAGGGCAAGTTGCAAAACTGGTAAAAGATTTTGCAAATCTATAAGAATAATATGGATAATATTTGAGGGTATTTAAGTGAGAAGGAATTAAACTTCTGGACAACAATATGGATGATAGAAAGGCAGAATTTGTGGTCAAATTAAAGAGTTCTAAGATCCTTTTCTGGTGAGAGAGTAGAGTTATTGGCTAGTGTCAGAATCTGAAAAAAAGAGAGTTAAGTGTACTTAATACTGTAGTAATAAAAGTATATAAATATAAATATATAATTCGAAAGGAATAGAAAGGAAACAAGGATAAAAGGAAACAGAAACAGATGTTAGGAAAGAAGGAAGAAAGAAAAAGTTATGCCAAGGGAAATGATAGAAGAAAAAAGAAAAGATGCAAATGAATGATAAGTAATCAAAGTAAATGTAAATGGATCAAACTCTTCTTAAAACAGCAGACTCTCAAACTGGACAAGAGTTTTCTAATTCCTCAGAAACTTCGAAAGAGTCATGTGTTGTCTTATTATCCAGGATCAGCACGGGAGGAAGTAATTTTTTATGACAAGAGCACTTCCTTTTACTCTTTGGAAACGGAGTCTTATCTGTTGTGTCTTCCTGCAGATTTGACCAGGTCCCAAACCAAGAGCCTCCTCTGATGTCTTGGTGATGTGCGTCCAGGGTGCCAGGGTGGGACAGTGGAGTTTGCTGGCTCTGCCGATATCCAATGAACAGAGCAGCAGTGAGCCTCTTCCTACGTGGAGCAGACAGAGAGATGCCAAAATGCAGGCTGAGTAGTTAGATGACTCACAAGATGAGCAAATGGTTTTACTCAAAGAGTGCCGATAACCGGGTCCATGGCCACACACACAGACGTTTCCAGTGAATGGAGACTTTGTGGGGTTTTGATTGAGTTTTGGCCTAATGTGATTCACCTGATGTGTTTTTAGAAGCGATAATGGAGGCAGAGTGACCTTCATAAAGGGTGTGATAGATCCTCTCTACTTGTTCTCATCAGACCACAGCTGGAAGGTTGAATTCAAGGGCGGGTCTAGAGGGCATCACCTGTACTTTAAGAGTTATCAAATCCTATCATATGGCTACTTAAGGGAATAAGAGGGTGCTTATCTTAGAGCTGGCATTGCATTTGTCCCTAAATATTCCATGAGCTGTCATGGTACATGGTACATGCCCTAATCTTTGTGGCCTCAGTAAACAGAACTGGAACCACTAAGAACTTGGCAACGGAACTGTTCAAAAATGAATGGACAGTTCCAGGAGGTAGAGAGCTTCCTATTACAGGAAGTGTTCAGGCAAAAGCTGGACCACTTTCCATTGGCAGCATTATGAGGGATTGCTGCGCTGGGTCTGGGGTTGTATACACGGGCCCTTAATCTTCCCTATGACCTGGATTTTGTGTGTGCGTGTGTGCGTGCGTTGTGTGTGTGTGTGTGTGTGTGTGTGTGTGTGTGTGTTTAGTGAGTACTCAGAGTGGGAATGATGCCTTTAGTATCTCGCTTCTGACTCTCTCTTTAAGTAAAATGTGTATTTGTGGTTTTGACATAATAAGGCAGATCCTGATCCTAAACTAAAAAAGAGAAGAAGAGGTCTCTGGAAGGGGATGCCTTCATCCCAGTCCCGTGCATAACAACCCCTGTGGTGTTTTCAGAAATATCTGAATATTACGTGGTTCCTGGGTTTCTATTAAATTAGAACCCAAAACTTGGTAGCAAGAAACCAGTATTTTTAACAAGCTTCCCAGGTGGTTTTTATTCTCATTTAGGCATAAAAACCATGATTCCAGGGGCAACCCGCCTCTGGATTTCAACCCAGCCTATGGCAAATAACTGAAACTTGTTTTTCTCAAATTTTTTCTGCTGATATGAGATGACATTCTCATATATACCCTCTCAGATTGCTTAGGTGATGGGACATTAAGTAGGTAATAGGTCATACACATTTTATAAAGTATAACTCCACCTTTGTTCTTGTCCGGAGTGCAGTAGACTTAGACACTCAATGTGGATGGATAATGGCTATGCATTTATTCATTCATCTACCACGCATCCATCATTCATCCATCCATCCACCATCCATCCATCTTCAATTCATCCATCCACCATCCATCCATCTATCCATCCATCCATCCATCCATCCATCCATCCATCTACAATTCATCCATCCACCATCCATCCATCTATCCATCCATCCATCCATCCATCCACCCATCCATCCATCATCCATCCATCATCTGTCCATCCATTCATCTGTCCATCCATTCATCGGTCCGTCCATCCATCATGCATTCGTTGAACACCTATTATTGTTTGTAGCATGCTTTAAGAGGTGATGGGGGAAGACTCACTGTAGAAGGGTAAGAACTGATTCACTTCAAATATGACAGTAATGTTGGCTCTGCCCGGATAGCAGTTTTAGCTTTCACCAAGAGACACACAGACTCTAAGTGAGCTCTCTAGAAGTGTGTCTTTGTCTATTCCCTCTATTGGACCAAATGGTCTAGTGAAGAAACCAAAGGCATTAGAAGCAGCCAGAAGTGGCTTTCACTGTACGGAATGACTTCGGGTGATCTATTAGCATCTCTGAGACTCCATTTCCTTATTTATAAAATGGAATTATAGAAACAATAGCAAAGTTGACGTGAAGATCAAATAAGAGAATGTAATCAAAGAGTATTGTACACTTTAAAACCCTCTGTGAATAGTTGTGCGTGTGTATGTATATCACACATCCAAGTTTAGGTTTCCCTAGAAGCAGATTCTGAAACAAAGGCTTCCAGTTCAGCAAGTTGTTCTTGTAGGAAACTAGAGCTTAATACCCCCGGGGAAATTTAAGAAACAGTGTTGAACTTGAACATCAGAATATTCCCATTTTGGCGTGTACGTACCCACCAACTCCCATCAGTCACCGTGTGAGCGCTGCTTCCGGTGGCAATAGTTTCCTGCCCATTTTGACCTGCACTGTTTATGAGCAGACCAGGAACAGATGGCCAGAAAAAGCTTTCAGGTGGATCAGGGCAGGCGCCTGAAGTTGGAAGTTGGGCTAGAGGACACTCAAAAGGGTCAGAAGGATGTGGACAGAGCCCCTGTAGTGTCAGTGTGGATGAGGATTACGCTAGTTGGCCTTTAATCACACAGCGTCGATTATCACAGGTTATAGCTGGTCACCAGGTGGGAGGCAGGTCACCTACTGAAGGCTGGAGAGTGGGATGCATGTTTGCTGTTGCTGCTTTGGAACCCTGTGCAAGGAGCCTGCCTCTTCTCTGGGGTTTCCAGGAGGAATTCTGGTGGCTACTTACGCAGCTATACTCCACTTTCCAACTCTGTCTTTGCAACTTGGTTTTTCTTCCCAAACCACTGGGCTTCTATAACTTCCACCGAACACAGTCCTTCTCCTCCGTCCCTCTCCTCTCTCTCCTCTCCTTGGGTCCTTGTTTAGTGTAGGTCCAGTAGCTATTTCCAGACGGTGGTGACATAGAGACAGGTCCCTGGGTGGTTCAGATGTGTTTCTGGTATTAACAATCTGGTGCAGACACAGCACCTCGGGTCAGATATGCAAAAAAAGACCCAAGCCTCCTTTCACCTGTGCACTCCTGTGCAAACCCTATGATGAGCTCTCCTCTCAGACTGCAGGGTTGAAAGCCATCGGGGTCAGCACCTGACACTTGTCACTGTCGCCACTTGCAGAGAATGGCCTTTTCCTTGTGGACCCTTGATTCTGCTGGCGGGACCTCTGTCTCCACAGCCACAGTGTGGATTCTGTCCCACGAATAAAACTTCCACCAAGCCTCTGGAATTAAGTAAAGAGAGGAGCGGGCCTGTGTCACTGTCACAGCATAAAGGATTTTCATTGACCCAAAGGCTTGATGGAATTTCAATCCTGGGCTCTGAGTCCATCTACGCTGCCTCCACCTCCTCTGGGGACAGGTATCATGTCCATAGTCTGCAGAGTGAAGGCCAGCCGGGGCCATTAATATTTCAGAAAGGTGAACACGGAAATGGCATTGCAACAGCCATGATGCATGGCTTCTCCAGGGCCCGGCCGTGAGGCTGGGAGCGAGGGGTCCTGCGGGGAGTTCCCGGGGCATCTCAGCGTTTGTCTGCAGCTGGCTTCTTACATCCTGTCGTGGAAACAAACCCGGTGTGTCTTAACTCCATCTTCCCTGAGTAACCGGGGTCCTCCTTCGGTGTCAGTCTTGGTCCACCCTGTTCCCGCATCAAGACCCGAGGAGTCCCAGCCTTGTCCTTCTCCCCACCTCCCGCACCCTATTTGCCATCTCAGTAGATGACAGCCGATCAGGATGCACCACGTGTCAGTGATGCTGTGACTTGCGACGATATTGGCTGGTCCTACTATGGGCTCTGGCAGGAAGATGTCAGGAGAGAAAGGTGTCAGAAGTT
>PVKZ01005556.1:0-50860 GCA_004027375.1 Macroglossus sobrinus | reverse complement strand
TTATTTTCACGGGAAATAAGCATTTCATTAAATTGTTTGATTATGTCTGAAAAGTATGTGGAGAGAGGCAAAATGAAAGGTGGTCTAAAAAAGAGCAGAAATCAAGCTGATTATCTTAAGCATGGTTTTAAGAATAAAGGTCAGTTCAGGGAGTAAACATGTAATTAAAAATAATCATGAGATTTAATAATGTGCTTGCATGTTTAAATGATATGCTCAGAAAGAAAAAAATGTATATAAAGCAGGAGCTTTGCTTTGCAGAAATTATGGGGAAACATTCACTCACACATATACAAACACACACACACACACACGAACACATGCAGAGTATACATACACACCTCAACAACACAGCAACATTTGTTCTGCTTAATTTGCATTTCTCTTAAGGGTTTTCTTCAGAGCAAATAAGACATCCTTGTTTCTTAGACTATAGATAAGGGGGTTCAACATGGGCACTACATTGGTATAAAATATTGAGAAAAACTTCCCCAGGTCTATAGAACCATCAGAAGAGGTCTTGAGATGTGTGGACAACCCAGAACCATAGAAGAGGGCAACAGTTATTATGTGAGAACCACAGGTTCTGAAGGCTTTGGACCACCCCTGAGCTGATGAGATGTTGAGGATATTGGAGAGGATCAAAGCATATGAAATGAAAATAATAAAGCTAGATATTATTACAATTGTACTCACAATAATGGAATTCATCAGCTCACTGGTATAGGTGCTACTGCAGGAGAGCTGTAGGAGGGGGAATATGTCACACATGTAATGGTTGACGATGTTGCAATCACAAAAGGACAGTCTAACCATGTCCCCTGTGTGGACCATGGCACCAGCAAACCCCATTACGTATGAACCAAACATCAGCAGAGAACAGACCTGAGGGGACATGGTGACTGTGTACAGCAGAGGCTTACAGATGGCTACATAGCGATCATAGGCCATGACTGTCAACACATAGCACTCAGAATGGACAAAGAAACAGAAAAAAAATAGCTGAGTCATGCATCCTGCCAGGGAAATAATGTTTTTCTCTAATACAAAGTTCATCAGCAATTTAGGGGTAATGACCAAGGAGTGACAGAAATCTATGAAGGATAGGTTGAAGATGAAAAAGTACATGGGAGTGTGAAGGTGAGGATTGAGATATATTAGATAAATTAAACTCAAATTTCCTGTCACAGTGACAATATAGTTCAATAAAAAGAGGAAGAAGAAGAAGAACTGGAGTTGAGGTTGGTCTGTAAATCCTACCAGGATGAACTCAGTTACCGAAGAGTCATTTTCCATAGTCATTATCTGCAAGAGTGTGATCTGTGAGGAAATGACAGAGAAATATCACATTGAGAAAGAACTCAGATCCCTTGTTTCTAGACTTAGAATTTGTTCTCTCGAGGCTCAAGTGTGATTGTTGGGTTAGCACTATGGTAGAAGAGCCAGAGTTTAACTTTCTTCTCTCATTTGCCTTTTTCTTTCATGTTTTCAAATCTCAACTGTAACTTGTCTCCTCCCCTGGGCTGACACAGTCCAGAATGAAGTCCTTCAGCGTGGGCACAAAAAGTGATGTCCACATTTCAGAGGTAAGGTAACAATATCTTGGAGAGATGAATAGGTGAGTCAAGGCCACAGAGCTGGAGAGCAAATAAGCCAAGTGTTGTGCCTGGGACCACTTCCTAAAAATCCCTGAAGTTCTAAGACAGTCATGTCACTGTGATCCCCACTGTGATCCCCACTGCACCCAACCTGCCTTCTCTCTCTTTTACCCTTCAGACATTAAATATCAGGCTTAGTCAAAGTTCTGAGAGTGTCCCCTAGAGCTCTACACTTCTCCTACCCATTCCCTTTATACAATCTTACCTCCAAATCACAAAGAATTATCTAGGAATGACAGGTCACCTCCCCACACCTTTCCAATGCTGTAACTGTGGGATTGAAAACATCAGAACAAAGACTCAGCTACCAATTTCATTTGCCTGGAGACCTCACTTCTGCCAGACCTAAGTGTTCTTTTCCCCTCACTGTCCTGAAGGAGACAAAAGTCCTGACAATGAAAGATGTAATCCACTTCCATTTGTGGATTTGTGTAAAATGTCTTCAATGCGAGGCCAAGGTACCATCTTTACGCTTCAAATCATCAGTTGGCTGATATTGTGAATTTATCTTATTCTCTGTGGACCTCAGCAACTTGTTTGGAAAATAAGCCTTATTTATGATTAAAGTTTAATCAGGCTCCTGAGGAAAGAGATTATTGAGTCTGTGTTTACATTCCTTGTCAATAAGTTAACACTGCTCCCTTTGAGACTCAATATTCGTCAAGTATCAGTTCCCATTAAGAATTTTGAATTCTTGTATGGGGAGGGAGCAGTTTAGTTATCCTCCAGTGCCCATGCTGAATTCCAAAGGAGAAGTATTCAGGAGCAGAGTCATTTGCCATTTACAATACTTTTTTTTTTCTTTTACATTTTTCTGTGATTGATCTAATATATATGTCACAGCTTTAATGTTATCTATCTTTCGGTGTCTTTGACATCTATAGTGTACTATAACAGAAATGTTAAGAAAATGAGTTCTGGACTCAGGTTGATTGACCTTGAATTCAAATTTCTCCACTTATTACTTTTGTGACCTGGACAGGTAATCTCTCTGAGTCTTTTTACCTTATTTACATTATGAGTTTAATAATAGTTACCACTACATAAGATTGCTTTGACGAGTAAATATATTTTAACCTCTGGAGCACTTAGAATACTAAGTATTAGTATGTTCTTTGTCTTCCCTATGTTCTTAATTCTCTATCCAAATATTTACTTGACGTCCATACTCAGATTGAATTCAGCATCCTCTTGTGGTCCCAGAACTGTTTCTCCTCCTGTCATCCTTTCTTAATTACACCATCTTCTACCCAGTTAGCTACTCTAGAGGTTGTTATTCTGGGCTCCTCTTTCTCATTAACCATTAATATCTGATCTTCAAAGTTTACATGACGCTATCTTTTTAAATTCCCTGGTTTCTGACCCTTTCTCTTCATTATACTGTCTGTTAAAACTCTCTTACCTTAAGTCTGGAATACTCTAAAATTCTCATTAACCTGAGGTCCTACCATCATGCATTACATTAGTAATTACATTTTATTGATTTGTAATAAATTACCATCAACTTAGAGGCTTGAAAGAATACCCACTTCTTAGTCACAGTTCTGTAGGTTAGAGGTCTGGTATAGAATGGCATAGCTGGATTTTCTGCCGAGGCCAAAATCAGGGTCTGGGCCACGCTGCATTCCCTCCTGGAGGCTCTGAGAAAGAATCTGTTTTCAAACTCAGTCAGGTCATTGGCAGAATTCAGTTTTTTGTGGTTGTAAAAATGAGATCTCCATTTCCTTGCCAGCTGTCAGCTAGGCATCACACTTAGCTTCTAGAAGCTGCCTGCATTCCTGGTCATGATTCCACCTTGTCTTCAACCCAGCAACAAATAGCACACTCGCTCCTTCTTGTGCTTTGAATCTCTTTGACTTCTCCTCACAACATAGCTTGAGAAAACACTTTGCTTTATAAATGCTGTGTAATTTGATTAAGGCTGCTCTGATAATCTCTTTAATTTAAGGTCAATTGTACCATCTAACAGCACAATCACTGGAGTAATAGATAGCTCATCCTGTTTACAGGAGACAGCGTCATTTATACAAGCGAAAAGAAAGCAATATTGAGAGGTAATTTTTTCAAATCCTGTCTGCTACATATACCTTCTCCGGATATCCATTCTTCACATATTTTGAATAGAATTACCTACAACATTCCCTTGGTTAAACCCTTTAGCTTCTCTCTCAGCACAAGTGCAAACCCATCGGCCTATCTACGGTCTGCTTCCTAACTTTCAGTGTTCACAGCATTATCTCCTACGTGTCTACTTCTTGACTTTTACTCTCTAGTAGTACCAAAGGGTCAGAAGTTGTGTTCACACATTCTGATGATTTCATGGCTCCATGTTGACAGAATAGATGACAGAATAGAACATCTGTTCTGACCTCTCCTCCTGTCTCCACTCCCAGCACTTAAAATGACTTCTCTGCATGCCTTTGAGTCATCTTATGCACACTTACATTTACTCATTAGTTTTCTGTTCACCTTCCTTACACTTAAACTATAAACTAAAGGGCAAGGAGTCATCTTCCTTATTTTTATCCACATTGCTAATAACAGATATCTCCTTTCTTTCTTATTGTTGTTGTTGTTGTTGCTGTTGCTCTTGTTGTTGTTGCTGTTGTTGTTGTTGTTGTTGTTGTTGTTCTTCTTCTTCTTCTTCTTCTTCTTCTTCTTCTTCTTCTTCTTCTTCTTCTTTTTGTTGTCTTTAACTCCATATTTCTAAATAACATGCAGTTGCTGCTCGATTTCTCAGTTTCAGGCTTTGCCAATTGACCCAAGTTTGAGAAACAAAATTTACCCACTTTTCACCTTCCAGTATCATAAATATACTTCCCAAATACTCTACCCTCTCAATACAATTTATTTTTAGTTAGATTAATATTTAAGATTTATATTATTATAAGGATGTAGTCACACCTTTACCTGTGATTAGCTTTGTACATCTAAGTAAAATATACTGATTACTTTTCCTTCACAACCCAAGTTCTCTTTAGATTACAAAATGCTCTTGGGTTTTTGTTTGTTCAGTTCTATGTACTTATTAATTCACCTCAACATTCTTTCCAGTTGTTTAAATTATCTTTCAATACTTACAAAAACTTTAAATATTCAAATTATATATATGTACATATATATACACACATATATACATATATACATATATATGCATGTCTTTTTTAAACTTACATCTCTCTCATGAAAAATTTAACATATGTTTTCTAAATGATAGGCAGACTCCAAAAAATAATAAATCTTGACCTAAGATCCTTCTGTCTTGTAGCTCTGTCATCTTCAATACATGCTTTCTTGAATCATGTTGGTCAAAAAGGAAACACCATGAGAAATTATGAAAGGGAAGTGTTTTGAGTTTGAAACTGGCACACTTAACATTTGTTTATATTCCGTTCACTGGAACTCAGTCACCTGGTTGTACTTAACTGTTAAGAATTCTGTGAAATGTAATCTAGTCTTGAGACCAAGAAGAGAAGAAAACAAGTTTGTAGAATAACTAACCTAGCCACACCTTGCATGTCTTAATCACATCTGGTATGTCTGAAATTGTCTTTCTTTATAACCATGTTTTAATGGTAACATTCAGTATGTGAACTTCCAATTGTTTTCCTATTTTCAGTATAATACCACCACGCTAAAGTGCCTTCCTTCCAAAGATCCTCCATTTTACATTCTCTACAGAATAACCTCCAGTTTAAGGTATAGAATTCGATACCCTAGCAAACTATCAATATAATAGGAAGGCAAAATAAAAGCAACTTCCGACACATAACATATATAAAATTTGCATTTCATGCATCTTTTCTAAGAAAATTAATGGAGTATTTGCTCTATCAAAATAAAAAAAAAGACAATTAACAGTCAAGAGAAGTCTAAGGAGACATAACAACTAAATGTAATTTGGTAGCCTCGATGAGATTCTAGAAGTGACAGTGACATTAAGTAAATACTAAGGAAATCTGGTTAAGGACTGGATTTTAGTTAAAGATAAGTAACGATATTAGTTAGTTAGTTTGTTTTTTAATTCTAACAAATTCACCATAGGATTTTGATAGTAAGGGAAACTATGTTTCTAATATATTTTTAAAAAAATCTAAACATGTTCCAAAAAATAAAATTTATTTTAAATATTAAGGAAGGAAACCAAGAAGCAGGAAGATATAGGATGTAAGAAACAGGAAACCTAACACAGATTAAGAAAATCTCCAGAAAGATGGTGAAGAAAGATCTCAAGGTGCTAGATTTTTAATAAATTAAGGTGAGATTGATAAATACATAGAAACAAATGAAAATGAAATACAACATATCACAACTTTTGGGATACAGTAAAAGCCTATCTCAAGAAACAAGAAGAATTCCAAATAAATAATGTAACATTACGTCTTTAAAACTAGAAGGAGAAAAAATGAAGCCTAAAGTCAGCAGAAGGAAAGAAATAATAAAAATTAGATCAGAATTAAATGAAATGGAGAACAAAAAGACAATTAATGCAAAAAATTAATGCAACAAAGGGCTGGTTCTTCAAAAAGATCAATAAAATTGACAAACACCTGGCTAGACTCACTAAGGAAAAATAAGAAAAGATATAATAAACAAATTCAGAAATGAAAGAGGAGTTCTGACAGATACCATAGAAATACAAAGGAACATATGAGAAAACCATGAAAGATTGTATGTCATCATATTCAATAACCTAGAAAAAAATTTACAAGTTTTTAGAAATATACGAATTCCTAGACTGAATCACAAAGAACTAGAAGACCTATATAAATCAATCAACAGTATGGATGCTGAAACGATCATCAAAAGTAAAAGTCCAGGACCAGATAGCTTTACTAGCCAATTTTACCAAACATTCAAACATGATATAATACCTGTTCTTCTCAGAGTTTTTCAAAAAATTGAAGAAAAAGGAGAAGGAGAAGGAGAAAGAGAAGTAGAAAGAGAAGAAGGAGGGGAAGAAAGAAGAAGAAGACGAAGAAGAAGACGGAGGAGGAGGAGGAAGAGAAGGAGGAGAAAGAGGGGAAGGAAAAGAAGAAGGAGGAGGAGGGGGAGAAGAAGAAGACGAAGAAGAAGAAGAAGAAGAAGAAAGAAGAAGAAGAAGAAGAAGAAGAAGAAGAAGAAGAAGAAGAAGAAGAAGAAGAAGAAGAAGAAGAAGAAGAAGAAGAAGAAGAAGAAGAAGAAGAAATACTTCGTAATTCATTTTATGAGGTCAACATTACCCTGGTACCAAAACCTGGTAAAGATAGCATGCGCGTGCGCACACGCGCACACACACATACACACACACACACACACACACACACACACACACAACTATGACCAATATCTCTGATAAAAATGAATTCAAAAATCCTAAACAGAATGCTAACTAATCGAATAAAACAATACATTAAAAAGATTAAACATCACTATCAAGTGGGGCTCATTCCAGAAGCACAAGATGAATAAATATATGCAAATTGATTAATTTGATATACCACACAAACAAAATAAAGAATAAAAATTATATGATCATATTAATAGATGCCCCAAAAGCATTTGACAAGATATAGCATCAATTTATGATTAAAACACCTGATGGAAAAGGGCCAGAAGGAAAGTACCTCAACATAATAAGGCCATATCTGACAGACCTTCAGCTAATATTATAGGTAATGAAGAAAAACTAAAACCCTTTCCTCTATGGCCAGGAAAAAGATAAGGCTGTTTGCTATTACCACTCTTGTTTAATATCATGATGGATGTCTGTGCTAGAGCAATCAGGCAAGAGAAAGAAATAAAAGAGATCCAAATTGGGAATGTAGAAGTCAAAATGTCATTTTTGGCAGTCAAATAGAATAAAATGCCTAAGAGTAAACCAGTGAAGAATGTGAACACCTAGGCATACAAAACGATAAGACATTATTCAAAGAAATTGAAGAAGGCACAAAGAAGTGGAAAGAAATTTGGTGTTCATGGACTGGAAGAATTAACATAGTTAAAATGGCCATATTACCTAAAGCGATATACAGATTTAATGCAATCAACATCAAAATTCCAGTGATATTTTTAAAGAAATAGAAAGAAAATCATTACATTTGTATGAAATCATAAAAGACTCCAAATAAACAAAGCAATCCTGAGGAAAAGGAACAATGGCAGCGGTATCACGCTGCCTGTCTTCAAATTATGCTACAAAGTAACAATAATAAAAACAGCATGCCAAGGCAGAAAGATAGACACACATACCAATGGAACAGAATTGAGAGTCCAGAGATAACTCCCCATATTTTTATTTTCAAAAATAAAAAGTAAATTCCAACCCCCACCCCCCCAAAAAAAGGGGGTAGAAAACAAGAACAGACACTTCTCCCAAGATGACATGCAAATGGTCAACAAACATGACAGGATGCTCAACTTCACTAGCTATTAGGGACATGCGAATCAAAACCACGATGAGATACCACCTCACACCTGTAGCTGTCATCAACAGTACAAGTAACAACAAGTGTTGGAGAGGTTGCGGTGGAAAAGGAGCCCTCAGACACAGCTGGTGGTAATGCAAATTGGTTCAGCCACTATGAGAAACAGGACGGAGTTTCTTCATAAAATTAAGAATAGAATTATCATAGGACCCAGCAATCCCTCTTTTGGTATATACCCCCAAATTGAAAAACATTTATCCATAAAGATTTATGCACCCCGGTGTTCATTGCTGCATTATTCACAGTGACCGAGACTTGGAAACAACCGAAATGCCCTTCGATAAATGACTGGGTAAAAAAGATGTTGTACATATATACAGTGGAATATTACTCTACTAAAAGAAAAGATGAAATACTGCCATTTGCGACAGTATGGATGAATCTTGAGATTACCATGCTAAGCAAAATAAGTCAGACAGAAAAAGTTGAGAACCATACGATTTAATTCATATGTGGGATATAAAACTGAAAGCAGCATACAAGTAAGACAAAAGAAAAATCACGGACAAAGACAACATTTTAGTGGTACCAGAGGAGGGGCGGGGTTGGTTGATAAAGCTAAAGGAGGCCCTATATATGGTGACCGAAGAAAATTTAACTTTGACTGGCAAATACCCAGTGCAATATACATATGATATATCACTGAATTATACACTTGAAACTTACAATTTTATTAACCAATGTCACCTCAATAAATTTAATAAAGTAAAAAAAAATTATTCATAGATACATAAGTATGACTTGCTCTGGCAGGAGCTTTTTTGGCCTTGTAACAGCCTAGTTTGGGTTTTTTATATCTAAGACAAAGATGTCTGATTTAGAGGGTGGCTGTAAGGGTGACATGAGGGAAGGTATATAAAGAATTTAGCACTGCAATTGGCTAACAGCAACAAGTAAGAGTAAAAATCTAGATACCTTGTATAAAACAGGAAGAAAGCTTAAGCAGAAAGAAAAATAAAAAAGCATTTATTTGAGTGTCAGGTTGCAACTGGAAACCATAGATTCAGGTAACTATGTGAAGTACATTCTGAAAGGAACAAGAAAGTCAGGGATTGTAAAGCCTTGGGGTATATCTGTCAGTTTAATCTGGCCCTCTGTGTGCAAACAAAGAATTCTGATTAGGTTAATCGATAACTAGCTGAGTCCAACATGCAAAGGATGCTAGTTGATGAACTTGTTTTCATGGTGAGGAAGAGATGAGGTCCAGGCATGACCGAGAAGTTGAAAAGTTTAAGGGAAACATGCTGGGTGTAACGTGTATTAAGACAAACTTTTTCATAGCCTCCTGGCTCTGTTATTCTTCACATAGCATAAATGACTCCACCTTGGCAACCGCTGTTTCACACTTGGTTTCCTCTCTGATATGTTGAGAAACCACAGGGACAAGACCTAGATCTCATTTTTGTTTATATTCACTGTGCCTTGCCATCTAAATGATCAACAAACGTTCATTGGATAAAATGAAGAGGTAAAATTTCTAAAATAAAGAGTTTATTTGTGGAGTTGTAGGGTCCAAGCACCATCTACTCTATGTAGAACAGAACTCCTCAAGATCTGGAGCTTTACCTGCCAAGCTCCAAGTTCCTGTGGACTTAGTAAGCTACTAATGGAGTAGAGGACTGTGGTAAAAGACAGACAATGTAGGTAACTTTTATTTTCCTTGAATCTCACTAACATGACAGAAAAGGGATGCTTATCTGACATTAACTCACAAGGACAAAAAACAAACAAACAAACAAAAAACAACAGTCACAACAAGCACAAAATTTTAAAAGATAGAAAGTAGGTAAGTGAAAAGTATCTGATTTGGCATACTCTTAATATCTGGCATTAAGATGGATAGAACTGTGGAAACCAAGAAAACAACTGGCTTATACCATATTTTCGCTCATATACCCAGAATTTTGTGTCATCAGGTCTCTTTGAAAGATGCCATGAAGGTAAAGACAGAAGAAATGGAATGCTTAAAAGTCTGTTTAAGAAGTAGTTAGATCTTCAGACATTCTCTACCTTTACATGCAGCCAGACAACTGCCTCTATTATCACCTAGTAAAAGACTAGAGGTTTATTTATTAAAGAAAGTAAAGCAGAGTCTCTAAACTAAGAGACGATGCGCACATTTGAGGAAGAGCTTACTATAATAAAAATAAGACAATAAAGCAGAAATTCCACCTAATGAGTGATGGTCTTTTTTTTTCTCCACTGAGCTCAGAGAATGTTGAAAGCTAGAATTAGATCCTCCAGGAGCATTGGAAGACTCTTCTCTGGGTACACAAACCAGCATAGGAAAAAAGACCTAATAGTATTACCACCAAGAGTTCCTCCATTGAAATGAAACTTTAGAGAATGAAATTTGTAGTTGACAAGCACTAAGCAATCACACGGAGATGGCAATTAGCTTTTTAAACCCCACTCCTAAATGTTAATATATGGGTGAGTATGCTGGGACATTTACAGAGAACCTCTATATGAAATAAACAATTTAAACAGAAAGAATTTGAAGGGGAAATAAAGACAGCTCAATGAGAATTAAACTTGAGAGATATTATAAGAAGGCAAAATATACCCTTGAGCATTAGAAATGATAACAGAAAGGACAAAACAATAAAAGTTATGAAATAAAAAAATAAAATTATCTCTCAAGAAATAGAGGGAAAAGATGGCGAATAGAAGAGGAAATGCAGTACTAAAAAAGCAAATCCAGAATTTCAGAATCTGAATAATTAAAGTTTCAGAAAGAGGACAGAAAGTGTAAGAAATAACTATTCTTATAATTTAAGAAACATTTTCATAACCAAAGAACTTGAGCTTCCTGAGTGGACTTAATGTACAATCATAAATACATCATCAAGATGAAATATTGTGAATGTTCAGAACAATGGAAACAGATATGGGATCTTAAGAAACATCCAAACTGGAGTAAACCAGTATTTATTTTAAAAATCAATAATCTATTTAAAAAATCAAGAATCGGGAGGGTGTTGAACTTCTCAAGATTATTCCAATTTCATCAGAATTTTGAGGAAAATGACTTTCAGTTAGTTCTTTATTTCCATGCACATGGCCAATAAATAGTAAGGTACAATAAATGTAATTTCAGACACATGAGGTCAATAAAATTTGCATTCCATGCATACATATTTTCTCAAGAAACCAAGATAGTATGTTTTGTGCCAAAATGACTTAAAAAAAAACAGAATAGGGAAATATGTAATTCAGGAAAGATGACTCAATACATGAAAGAGAGAAAGGGAATCTCTAGTCTGGTAATAAAGAAAGATCCAAGATTTTAGATTTGCATCACCTCCAGAAGGCAATCTGTCAGGATGAGAGTTTGTCAAAAAATTTCTTGAAATGTCTCTTCAAGAGGATGAATTTGAATGCCAGTGACTAAATCTACTAAGAAGAAATTTTTAAAAACTGAGGAAGAGTGTGAATGTTTTTGAGAATGAAAAGAATTTAAGATAAAATCTATGGAATGATAAGAAAAACAAAAAATAAGGGTATGGAGACAAAAACAATCATTACATAATACAGATTAGCTATGAATAGTGCTTAAAATAGTACTAATGATGTAATACAGGGGTATTGCTCTGACCTAATTTATAATTATAACCATAATGGGAGGAGGAAGAGAGTGTATCTGTTGGTATGTGTGTGTGTGTGTGTGTGTGTGTGTGTGTGTGTGTGTGTGTCTATGTACGCACATGTTCACATGAAGTGATCGTGGGAGAAGTTGAAAAGGGTCCATTTCTCAGGAGGATTTTCTTTCATGACAACATGGACAGATCTTCAGCACATTACACTAAGCAAAGTAAGTCCGACAGAGAAAGAGAGATATTGTGTATCACTTATATGTAGAATCTAAAAAAGTTCAACCTGTAAAAAAAACAGAATAAAATGGTAGTTACCAGAGTATGAGAATGGGGAAGGTAAGAATGATGGTATTGAAGGGCGCAAACTTGTAATGACTAGTAAATAATTCATTGAGATCTAATGCACAGTATAATTGACACAAGATAGGATGAATCCACCCCCCATCGCCCCCATTGGAACTAATTTCTTCCACTGAGAGATAGTTAGGGTCCTTGACTGCATGCAGCAAAGAATTCAAAGGATGCCAGAGTTAGGGACAGAAGAAAAGTTAATTAGAGAAGAAATAAAGCTCCATAGCCAGAAAGTGGTCTCTCAAAGACAAAGAAAAAGTGAGAGGCTGAGAGGGTCCCCGAGTGTTCTGGGAATTCAGTTAATATAGCATTCTTGATTTCTATGAATTACAGTTTGAAGATTTTGTTTACCTGCTTTAAAAAAATTTTTTTTTGATGATATGGATATGTAGCATAAAAGAATGGGTATGCAGTGTGAAAGGCGAATTAGCAATCTCAGGTTTTGTTCTACAGGTTCCCCACAGTTTGTCCATAGAGAATGAATGGTTGGGTTTATTTTGTGGAGGGTACAACTTAAAGACTGTTTCCCCTTCACAGTATGAGTAAATTGTTGGTAATCCCAGTAGGAATCTCCTTTTGTTCTGTAGGTTTCTGGCAGCACATTGCAGGCTCTGAATACAGCTTTATTTAACTTTAACATTTAGTCCTCATGCCTCATCCCTATATCATAATAAATACAGAAAATAATATTGTACTATAATTATGTAATGTGATAAGTATCACTACATTAGCAGTTACATCACAAAATGTAAACATATCAAAGAAACATGCTGTACACCTTAAACCTACACACTGTTACTTGTCAAATTTATTCAATATAAAATAAGGTCTAATTCTCATCTTCCATAGGAGTCCAAGTTAGAAAACTGTTAGAGTAATCAAAATTTCAAACGAAGAGAGACTACAAAAGTTGTGTAAGTGAGAGGAAAAGCCATAACTTTCAAGGAGGTGGATTTCTCTGGGATGTGGAGACTGGATAAAGATGGTGAGTGAGAAGAAAAAACTGAAATTTAGTTTGTGGATTAGTTGCCTGGATGGTGGTAAAAATAACTGAAAATGATGACTCAGAGGAACAGCACTAGCACTAGAAATCATAAGAAAGTGTTAAATTTGGTTTGGAGCACTTTGAGCTTGAGGCACGTAAGCAGACATGAAATGGAACTGTCTGAGAGACAGTTATGGCAGAAGTCAGGGCTATACGTGTAGCCCAGTGGCAAACGTAGCTGATCTTGCCACCCGAGGGACATATGCCAATGTCCGAAGAACATACGTATTGATTGTCACAACTGGTGAGGGGGGTACTGGCATCCAATGGTTAGAGGCTAGGGATGCTCTGCTGCATCCTATAATATAAAGTCCAGCCCCGCAGAAAAGAACTATGTTGTCCAAAATGTTGACAGTGCCAAAGTTGACAAACTGCAATAACGAATATGTATTGAGAGCAGTCGCAGAGATACCAACACTCATCAAGCTATTTTTATGTCTCGGGCATTATTCTAATACTTCAGGTAATTTAATCCATTAATCTCCACAGCAACTCTAAGAGACAGCTTTTTTAGTAGCCTCATTTTATAGACATACAGAGGTATAAGTAGATATAAATATACCTATATGAGTCATTGTCTAAAGTCTCGATTTAAACTCAGTCTGACTTGAGGGCCCACCTTTACTCTCTTAACCACTCTTACTCTCTATAACATCCTTATATGAAAGTAAACTCTATAAGCATGGACAAGGCTAAAGCTATGATCTAATATTTTACTAATGTAATCCCAGAAGCTTGTAGGAAATTGCTAGAAATGGCAAGTGATCGTGCAAAGACTTTTCTCTTGTAGAACTACGCATAGACTGCAGGGAATTATAAAGGACGTGACAAAGGGAGATACTCATTCCTCTGCATTTGTGATTAGAAATTCCTGTTGAGAAATAATAAACTGAATAGGACACTGAGTCTCAAAGGGTCCAATGTGAGGTCTATGACACAGGATGTAAACACAGGTTTAATAATTTCTGCCCTCAGTGGGCTCATTTAACGTGGAAGGAAATCATCAGGGAGAGAATAATTTTCTGCACTTCTAAGAATTTTCCCAGAAGTACAAGGCGCGGAATAGGTTCTCATCTGAGTCAATTTATTGTTTTGGAGTTCATATAAGATTTTTTATCCACCTTGCAAGTGAAGAAGACCTGCAGGCAAATTCTCAAATAGAAACAATGGCCTGCTTCCTTAATATCTCTTTTAGCGTGCCAAAGACTGAGGACTGTGCTGATGAATGCTGCTGCCTCCTTCATTATCAAACACTTTGAACCCTTCAGGAATATTGGGTGCAAGGGCCCGTAAGGTCCAATAGCAATGAGACCTCTAGGAAAAGAAAGGTGAGTTTTGAATCATCTTTGTCTTGATGATTTCCTCTCAAACCACAAACTTCATAAAGCAAATGTTCTGGGGAACACCACTTATTTATTGATCTTTTCAGCCCTGATCCTTTAAGGAGATTTGAGAGAAGGGAGGAAATGATGTGCAGAGACATTGGGGTTCTACCAGCCTCTTTTCTGGACAGAGACAGACAACATGAGTAGGAGTAAAGAAGGAAATGAGGGATCATCAAGAATAATTATAGGAAGACTTGCTCCTTGGATGCCTTGCTATGTGTTTTCAGACAACCCCGAGCTGTAAATCAGTAGATCCAGCTCTCTGGAAGACAGAGTCAGGATCTGTTGTTAATGTCACCTTCTACCCTTGTTCCTGCAGATTATACCTGAGAAGTGAATGGCTATGGGAAATGGTTCCTCTGTGACTCAGTTAATCTTATGGAATTGACAGGCAAACCTGAACCCCAACTGCACCTATTTTTTTCTGTTTTGTTTTGTTTTGTTTTTGTTTTTGTTTTAGTTTTTGTTTTTGTTTTTGTTTTTGTTAAAAACAGTGATCACCATGGTGGGCAACTTAAGCTTAATTAGTCTAATTTGTCTGAATCCACACCATCAAACTCCCATGTAGTTTTTCCTCCTTATCTGTCCTCTGTTATTCTCTGCACTTACACCCAAATGCTAATTACTTTAGTTTAGAGAGGAACATCATCTCCTTTACAGGATGCATAACTCAGCTATTTTTCTTCCGCTTTTTTTGTCAAGTCTGAGTGCTCTGGGTTTTATCACTTTTTAATTTTTAAAAAATTTTTTAGATACAATCGACATTCAATATATTAGTTTGGGCATGCGGCATAGTTATTAAACTTTTATATAATTTATGGAATAGATGCAAGACAGAGCAAATTTCCCCAAGTGCGGAGAGACCAAGCTCTGCACTGAGAGAAGAGGAGAGTTCTTTCGTGTAGAGCGTAGAAAGAATTCAACACACAGGCCAAAGTTAGGGTTAAAAGGAAAGTTTATTAAAGAAGGGGGAAAGCAAAGACTAAAACCTAAGACAGAGAGAAAAAGTCCTGAGTGTTGGTTTATATATCATTCTTTAGTTCCTGTGAGTTATAATTTAAAGACTTAGTTTACCCATTTCCTTTGACCTGGGCATACAGTGGGGAAGGGAAGGGGAAAAGTATGTAGCATGAAGGGCCTGCTGGCAGTTCCCAGACTTTAATCCGTAGGTTCCTTATGGTTTTAGCCATAGAGAATGAATGATTTTATTTGTGTAGGGCAGCTACTTAAAGACCGTTTTGTTTTGTTTTGTTTTGTTTTGTTTTGTTTTGTTTTTTTCCTGTTTCCCTTTCCACAGGTGTGGGGAATGGGCTGTTAGCAATCCCAGCAGAAATCTTCCTTTGTTCTACAAGTGTCCTCCTGGCATGGCTGCAGAGCTGATCCGCATATTGCAGTCTTGAGTGTAGCTTGATTTAACATGTGAGTTCTCTTGCCTTCTCCCTACAGTAAAATGATCTCCCCCATAACTCTAGTACCCACCTGGCATCATACATAATTATTGTAATATTATTGACTATATTCCCTATGTTGTACTTACATCCCCATGACCATTTTATAACTACCAATTTTTAAAAAAATTTTTATTTTATTACCTACTTATTTTTTTAGTGCTCTGTGTTACCAGTCGTGGCCTATGATCACCATGTGGCCACTTGCAAGTGCCTGCTCTGCCTAGTCACCATGTCCCCTGTGTTCTGCTGATGTCTGGTTCATATGTGATGGTGTTTGCTGGTGCCACCGTTTATGTAGAGTATATATATGATTAGGCCGATCTTTTGTGATCCCAATATCATCATCCCATTCCATGTGTGATATCTGGCCCCTCTCAAGCTCTCCTGTAACACTACCTATGCCAATGAGCTTGTGATTGCTGTTGTTGTAAGCACAGTTGTCATAGTATCAAGTCTCACCTTCTTTCTTATGTTTCAATTCTTTTTGAATCTTTTGCATATCGTCAGCTAAATATTGGTCCAAAAAGTTTAGCACCTGTGGCTCCTACGTAATAACTATTAGTTTATTATACAGATTTGGGCAGCTCACTCATTTAAAGCCATCTTTTCCTAGGTCTGTGGGCCAGGAAAAATTGTTTTTGGTGTTTTACGCCAATGTGGTTCCCATGTTACCCTCTCATTTATAGCCTCAGGAGCATGGATGTTAAACTGGCTTAAAGAGGATCCTAAAGAGAATTACAAACTGAGCAAAACCATCTTTGCCTCTTTTGCAGTGTCTTTTTCTCCTCTTCCTGCTCTTTCTCATCTTCTTCCTCTTAGTCTTTTATTTATCCTCTTCATTTATCTTTCTAAAGTGTTTGTGGCAAGATTCTGCTCTAATGTCTTTTTTTTTATTTTGCCACATAACATAACCCTGTCGGTATAGTCCTAGATTCAAGGGTCGTCCTCAGTCCCAAGGTAACTCCAATCTGATCTTTATTCCCCACATCTATTAAAGACATTGGGATGATAAATTTTGCTGTTGAAGGATGAGACTCCCTACCATTTTTTTCAGGTGTCTTTCCTATACAAAATAAGCCATGAAGTAGTATGCTGTCTGACTAGTTCATTTTTTCTTGCTTTTTCTGAAACCATTACATAGAGCCCTTTTCTGTTTCAAAGGCTATATTACTTATAATTCTATTTTAAACAGGGAAGAGATGACAAAGTTTGTGGACATGGTAAGTTGTAAAATTTCCCCAATTTTTTAGGGCTGATGGTTCTTATGGATTTTCAGTCTCACATATTGGCATATTCAAGGAATTGTATACTTTGTTGAACCAAGATTCTTTTCTTTTATTATTGAGGATGCTTAATAAATCAATGACATCATTCTGCCCAACTTTCTCAATCCCGCCAACAATGAATAGCTCTATTTATTGCATTGGTCAATTGATACTGTGTCGTAATAGAATTAAAATTGTCACCGACTAGTCTATGTGTCTGTGGATTGTGATTATGGTTAAAAATTACACAATGATTCTCACCTGGCACCACTGTGAAAGGCAAACAGTTTAGCCTGCCCTGTTCTTCTCTGCAGTACTCCTGCCAGGAGTCTGACCTCACAGCCAGGTGGGGAAAACATATAAGGAATTTGCATGAGGCAGCAGTGCAAAAGGGAGCTGAAGGAGCTTCGCTTGTACACAGAGATACTCCTGAGAATAACCCAGATACTCCATTTGATTTCAGACCAGAAAACTTTTTTGATTTCAGACCTTTTTTCAGAACTTTTCACTCTTATAGAGGTGGAATGTTTAGGAGCCTGTGTAAATGACAAATAAATGGTACAAATAAATGACAGCTACTATGAGGATCTGACACCTAAGGATACTGAAGAAATTATTGATGAGCTCAAGGCTGGGATAATCCCAAAACCTGTGCCAAGGAGTGGACGCTTCTCTTGTGAGTCAGCTGGGGGATCTTACCACACAAAGCATTTGGTTTTGGTGTGCAAGCAGTCCTTTAATTTATATTCAGCTGTAAATACGACATGGGAGACATACAATATAAATCTATCTATATAAATTTTTAATACTGTTCATTTCAATCTGTGTTCACTTTTGTGGTAACGTAGCAACTTTCAGCTTCAAGTACCACGTCAGAACTTCAGAACTCCATTGTAAAGTCTTCTGCTATCTACGGCTAACTATGAACTATATCTTTCTATGATCTAGTTAACTGTTACTCCAACATCACCCATTTTCAACTGCCAGCTCACTTTTATCGATAATATTAGGTTACTGTGAAATAAAAATTCTGTCAAATTTCAAAAATAAAATTACACAATGATATCCTTGGCTACAGAATAGAGTGTCATGTGTAGTATCAAGATTCTTTGTTTGCCTAACTGTGTAAGAGAGGTGCCCCTTTGCAAAGGAAAATCTGTTTCCTGATTTCAAAAAGCAGAGGAAAGGATATGGCAGAAACCTTGCTCTATTAGGATTTATTCTTTCAATACGTAAATTTGACTTCTCCCTTTGGTCTCAGAAGAAAAATTAAATCTGTGGTTAATAAGGTGTGCCTCATTTTTACAAATCCTATTAAAAGATAAGTCTCCTACTCCTGTTCTTTACATGAGGAAATAGTTATGTGACTTGCTCAAGATCACACATGCAAGGACAGCTTTTGAACTCAATGTCCATCTTATGAAAAAATGGAATGAAAGCAGGAGTTGTCGTAAAGAAACACAACTTTTTTTTTAATTGTTTCAGAATAAGCTTGAAACTGAGTTTTCACAGGATTAATGTCTTCAACGAAGATGCCTGTTGCAGGGAGATGTTCTACAAGGCTTTGATGCCCAACGAGGAAAAATTTTCTGCTCCTAGAGAAGTTTGATTTTTAAATGGAGTAAAAAAAAGGTGAGTTACAAATAAATGCTTCATCTGAATACTTTTGTAATAGTGATCATTTCCTGGCACAGTGAGGCGGAGGAGTTTAGAGATAATCCTCCCTGGTGAAGCGTGTTACAATTTTCATAATATTAAATGTACTTTAACAAATCTAGTAAATGGTATGTTGTCATTTCAAAATAAGAAAATAAATTATTTATAAAAACATCAAATGTCTAACCACTACTTTGTACAATTGAAATTAATATAAAATTAAATGTCAACTGCAACTGAAATTTTTTTTTAAAAGGAGACAACAATAGAAAATAGAACTCTGAGAATTCCTTATTTTGTATTACATAGAAGACAAATTTTTCTCCTGTCCTTGTAGTCCCTAGAAATGGGCTCCCAGGAGGTCAAGAGTAAAGGAGTTTTGATGTGATAGCACTCCCATAGCTTTGGTAAGCAGCAAGAACAATGAGACAACATGGTTCCCACTGTCCATTTTAAAAGCCCAACCAAAGAGGCGTTCCATCACCTGATTGCCAACTATAGCAAATGCATACAGAGGGGTACAGTGCCCATTGTGAACAAGAGGCGATGGGGCTGCTGAAGGAGTTTGTGCTTCAAGTGCCCAGAAATGCACAGCTGTCACCTATAGGTGCTGCAATCTGTGGTAGTGGGAAGCCAGGCAGAGAATCCTGATATTTACTGCTCCAGGCAGATGACCGACTTCTGGCTCCCCTTTTCAGATACTTCTGTCTATTTCAAGCTGAAGTATGATTTAATTACCATCTAAGCTAGTATAATTGCTCTAAGAATGCCTTATGAAAGTTAATTTGCCTTGTGCAAATTAAAGCTTCTTTGTTGTTCTGAAGTATTTTAAATGAAGAAGTAAAATTGGTTCCAAATTTGTTTAACATTAAATGTGTCAATGGGAGATAAAAAAAAAAAAAAAGCCCTTACATTATTTGAATAATTCTGATTGTAAATTTTGGGGTGGTTTTTAAAATAATTTAAAACTCTGTGTTAAGTTAGATCAAAAGACACCAATTGGTTAAAAGTGAAAGGATGGAAAATATTCTATGCAAATAACCAAACTAGAACAGTGGTGCTGTATTCATGTATAAGACAAAAGAGACTTTAAATCATAAAAGTTTACAAAGTAGGGCATTATACATTAATTAAAGATTCAAGGGAGCAAGAAAACATATAATTATAAACATTACACGCCTGCTAACAGACCATGAAAATATGTGAACCAAAAATTGACACAATAGAAAAGGAAAATAGTTCTGATATAGTTAGAGCTTAATAACCCATTCTCAATAATGTATAGAATGATCAGATATAAAGCAAGGAAGGACATGGGAGACTTGAAAAACATAATAAACAAGTAGATCTATTAGACATATATAAAATATTTTCCAACAATAACAGACTATACATTTTCTTAAGTACACAAGATAGTCCATGTGTTGGGCCACAAATTAATGTCAGTAGATTTAAAAAAATATATCATAGACATTCCTTTGATCACAATGGGATTAATATTAGAAATCAATAACAAAAAGAAAACTAGAAAGTACATGAACTTGTGGAAGTTAAACAACACACTCTTAAAACAATGAAGAATAGAATTACAAGGGAATTAGAAAACAAAACCAAAAAAAACTCTTAAATCAACAACCTACCTTTACAATTAAAAAAATAGAAAAAGAAGAACTAGCTAATTCCAAATTTGGCAGAAAAAAAAGAGAATACAAATTATAGCAGAAATAAATAAAATAGTGAATAGAAAAACAAAAAAAAAAAGTCAATAAAGCCCAAAGTTAGTTCTTTGGAAGAATCAACAAAATTGACAAACTTTAGCTAGATAGACTAAAAAAAGATAGAAGGCTCAAATTTGTAAAATTAGAAATAAAACTAAGAACACCACTGCTAAAGCTACAGAAATAAAAAAGAGTTATAAGAGTGAATTATGAACAATTATATGCCAAACAATAGAATAACTTAAAGAAAATGAGTAACTTCCTGGAAATTCAAAGCCTACCATACAAGGTCAATAAGAAATGGAAAATCTGAATAGGTCTGCAACTAGTAAGGTGATTGAATCAGTAATCAAAGATATCCTAACAAAGCAAAGCCCTGGACCAGAAATAAGCCAGTTACAAAAAGACAAATACCATATGATTCCTCTTACATGAAGTACCTAGAGTAGTTAAAATTATAGACACAAAAAAAGAATTGTGATTGTTATTTCTGGAGGAAAGGAGAATAGTGAGTTATTGTTAAATGGGTATAAAGTTTTAGTTTTAAAAAATAAAACAAGCTTTAAGAATAAATGTGATGGTAGCACATTGTGAATGTATTTCATACCATTAAACTGTGCACATAGAAATGGTTAAGAGATAAATTGTTAAGGGTTTTGACCATAAATGTGTGTTGTATTTTTTGGAAGGTGTTTTCTACATTTATTGATATGATTATATAATTCTCATTTTTTAATTTGTTTATGTGGTATATCACGATCAATTTGTATATGTTGGACCATCCCTGTGCCTCTGGGATGAAGCCCACTTGATTGTGGTGTATAATTTTAATATGTTGCTGTATTAGATTCCGTAGTGTCTTATTTAGAATTTTTGCATCTATGTTCATGAGAGATATTAGACTATAGTTTTCTTTTTTTGTGTTATATTTACCAAGTTTTGGTATCACAGTAATATTGGCCTCATAAAATGAGTTGAGAAGTACTGTCTCCTCTTCAATTTTGTTTTGGAAGAGTTTGAATAGACTAGGTATTAAATCTTCTTTGAATGTTTGGTAGAATTCACTGGTCCTGGACTTTTACTTTTTGGTAGGTTTTTGATGATTGTTTCAACTTCCATAATGCTAATCGATCTATTTATATTTTCCAGTCTTACTGATTTAGTCTAGAAAGGTGGTATTTTTCCAAGGCCATATATGATAAGCTCTTAGCCAACATTACACTTAATGGTGAAAAAGTAAAATCTTTTCTCTAAGATCAGAAACAAGGCAAGGCTGTCTACTATTGCTACCGTTATTCAATATACATTGAAGGTCCTAGCGAGTGTAATCAGAAAGAAAAAGGTATAAAAAGCATCCAATAGGAAATGAAGAAGTCAAACTGTCACTATTGTGGATGACATGATTCTCTATATTAAAAGCCCTAAAGACTCCATAAGAGCACTACTAGAAACAATAAGCAAATACAGTAAAGTCTCTGAATACAAAATCAACATTCTAAAATTCATAGCTTTCCTATACTCTAATAATGAAGTGTCAGAAAAAGAAATGGAAAAAATAGTTTCTTTTGCAACTGCAACAAAAAGAATAAAACATCTAGGAATAAATTTAATGAAACATGTGAAGGACTTATATAATGAAAACTATAAGACTCTATTAAAAGAAATCAAAAAAGATACAAAGAAATGAAAAGGTATTTCATGTCCTTGGATTGGCAGAATCAACACAGTTAAAATGACCTTATTACCTAAAGCGTTATACAGAATTAATGCAATTCTATTAGCATTTTTTAAAGAAATAGAACAAAAAATTATCTGATTTGTATGGAAGCACGAAGGACTCCAAATTGCCAAAACCAGGCTGTAATCAAAATGGCATGATATTGGCAACAAAACAGACACAAGGACCAGTTGAACAAACAGAATCGAGAGTCCAGAAGTAAATCCATATTTATATGGACAAATAAGTTTTAACAAAAAGTCAAAAACATGCAGTGGAGAAAAGAAAGCCTCTTCAATAAATAGTGCTGGGGAAACTGGAAAGCCATCTGCAAAACAATGAAACTAGTCTGTTGTCTTTTGTCATGCACCAAAATTAACTCAAAATGGATTAAGGACCTACATATGAGACCTGAAACAATAAAATGCATAGAAGAAAACATAGGAACTAAACTCAAGGGCCTTGGACTTAAAGAGGATTTTATAAATTTGACCTCAAAGGCAAGAGAATTAAAGCAAAAATAAATAAATGGGACTACATCAAACTAAAAAGCTTCTGCTAAAAAAAGAAACTGTCAACAAGATAAAGAGATTACCATCTGAATGGGAAAATATTTTTGCAAGCAACACCTCTGATAAAAGCCTAATATCTAAAATATAGAAAGTACTCATATGACTTAATAACAACAACAAAAAAACAATCCAATCACAAAATGGGCAGAGGACCTGAACAGACACTTCTCCCTAGAGAACATACAAATGGCCAACAAATATATGAAAAGATGCTCAGCATCGCTAGCTATTAGGGAAATGCAAATCAAAACCACAATGAGATACCATCTCACACCTGTTAGAATGGCTATAATCAACAGGACAAGGAATAACAGATGTTGGAGAGGATGCGAAGAAAAAGGGTCCCTCATACACTGCTGGTGGGACTGCAAACTGGTATAGCCACTATGGAAAACAGTATGGAGGTTCCTCAAAAAACTAAAAATTGATCTACTGTATGATCCAGCAATCCTTCTCCTGGGTTTACCTGAAACTCTTGAAAACTCATATCTGAAAAGATATTTGCACATCGATGTTCATAGCAGCATTATTCACAGTGGTGAGGACATGGAAGCAACCAAAGTGTCCTACGATAGATGATTGGTACATATATACAATGAAATATTAATTAGCCATAATTAGAAAAGAAATATTGCCATTTTCAACAACATAATAAACTTTGAAATAATCATACTAAGCGAAATAAGCCAGATAGAAAAGGTGGACAATCACATGATATCACTTATATGTGTGATATAAATCTAAAAGCAACAAATAAACAGGACAAATAAATAGACTCATGGACATGGACAGTGGACTAGAGTGGAAAGGGGAGAGTGTAAGGGAAAGGGGAGGGTAGAGAGGGAAAATAAAAAATTAAAATATGTTAAAAAATAATAATAAAGAATAAAAAATAAAACAATTAAAAACAAAGGTGAGTTGGTGTGAGAATGCTTTAAAGCTACTAGTTTCATTATTTGTTATCACTTAGAAATAATAAGAGGAGATGAACAGCATAAAGAAATTTTAAACGTTTTCTCACCTTGAACTAATCTTTGAAACATTGCTTCCTTTAGCTCTTAACGCTCTCTCCTAAGAAGACAAATGTTTCTCACAGTGAGATAAGCGTATAAAATAAGAGTATAAAATAATTACCAAATTTTTCTTTCACTATATTACAATTTATAACATTTTTGAAGTTTTACAAATTATACTAATGTATCTCAAGAATTTTAATTTAATTCTTAAATATTTTCTTAAGAGCCTACATTAGTACATTTTATTGACTTTTTTATTATTATTTAATTAGTTTAAATCTTGTGTAGATCAAAAGTCCCAGTAGAGGGAACAGTTTACCTAGATGTATGCTGATCTCAGGCTATTAGCTAGAAATGCCTGGGGCACATACCTGGACTTGCAGGGAACCCTCACGGACATTTCCCCTTTCAGAACTAATGTTGTGGCTGTATTGCCCTTTTGGTTCTTATTATACTTGCAAGATTGTAATGTAGGAGCCCCAGGCCTGGAACTTGCACCTGGGTTTGGATATCCCAGAATTAGCACCAGGAGGACCAGAGGGGTGAGACATGCCTTTTATTACTCTCAAGGCAGGGAAGCTTCAGCAGCATAGGCAGTTCGAAGCTTCAGGGAAAGGCGCCTGCTGACCAAGAGCAAGTAGAATTTTTTTATGCCCACAAGCAGAGGGAGGGGTTATCTCATTGGGGGAGCAGCCACCTTCTCAGACAAATGGGAGCAAGATATGCTGCATGGTTCAAGGAGCAGATAACATCCATGGGAGCAGCAGAAAACGTCCTTGGGAACAGGCATTGCTGAAAGCTTTTTGTGTACTGCCTTCCTCGGCTGCTGGCCGGGTAGTTATCAGTCTTCTGAGCATGAGGATGGACTATGTCCTGAGTTAACCCTTCAAAGATGCACCTTGGAAATAAACACCAAAAAACTTGGAAAGACAAGGTTTATCACTCACAGGTCTTAGAGAGCATGGATCACAGGGTGAGGTTCAAGGAACAGAGAGAGAGAGAAGAAAGAGGAGTAAGAGAGAGGGGAGGCGAGGGGAAGGGGAGAGGAGTTGAGGAGAGGACATGGGCCTGGGGTTCTGATTTTCTAGGATTTGAAAGTCAGGTGCCTAGGGTTCCTCAAATTCGATATTGGTAAAATTAAAATATAACACGGTAGCCTGACCCTGCCTGGCCATTTCCTGCTCAAAGGAGTTTGTTCCTGACTGCCCTCCCCGCACTTCAAGGACTCTCCAGCAAACATCATTTTTCTCATAGCCTGCCAACCAATTAATGTACTTCCTAAGCTGTGTAGGAATGACAAGACTGTATAAAACTTGCCTGTTATGTTACAATTGGAGCTCAGCTTTTGGATAAGAATCCACTGAGCCAGTGCTGGCATCAATAAACTCTGCTTCCTGCTTATAGCCTAAGTGTTCCATCTCTCTGTTCGAGAATCTCGCAACATTTATGGAGGCTTGTTTGGGATCCAGAGATGACAGTTGTTTGCCTCCCTTTTCTTTAGGGTCTGGCCCCCAGGACACTGGGAGAAGCGGACTTCACCTGACGTGCCAGCAGACCTGTTGTCTGTAGCGGCGGACAACTCTTCCCACGGACTTGGGCGGCAGCTCCGAGAGCACAGCAGAACCAAAGAGGGGCAAGAACCAGCCCAGGAGTACTGTCTGACTGAATGGTAAGGATCCAGGTCCTAGGAACTTCCTATCCATTAGAGGTCAACTCCTGAGGTCACCTGATTACATTTGTTAGAGGAAACAATGATTTCTCAGGTACATAGGGCGGAGGGTGAAGTGTGTTTCGTGTGTTTGTGTGTGACTGACATGTGGCCTTTCTATAAAGTGAGAGTTGAGCCTCCATCCATGGTTCTGTGGCAAACCTCATAAGGCTTAGGGTGATATCACTGAATCTCCGTGAGGAGTCTATTCCAGTGATCTGAGTTGGGAGTTTATACTTCCCACCAATTGCTGAGAGGTGCCTAAAAGATCCCCGTGAGGGGAAAAGCTGGAGATGGGTGAAGCGAATCTCAGTACAGGTGTGTCACCGACCATGGGTGGAAGGATGGATGGATAACAGAGTAAACAGATACCTTTAGGTTGTATGCTTAAAAATTTCAAAAAGCATTATTCAGGAGATCATGAAGTTAAACTCACCCCACAGAAACTCCACACCTTTTGTGAGATGGTCTGACCCTCTTTTGGTGTTGGGTGGGCAGCAGAGGGAGCTCTTAATAGGGATGTCATTGCAAAGGTCTCTCAAGTCATTCTGGTCAACCTTGCCACCCAGACCAATTTCCTTATATTGATTCTTGGGAGGCAATAGTTCACACCCCGATCACCTTGGTTGAGAGTCTGCCTAGAGAACGGTAGGGTCCTCTTAGCCCAAGCCTTGGCATCCTCTCAAGGTCAGTTGAAAGAAAAGAAGCCTGTGTTGTCAGCAGATCTCAGAGTCAATCAATCTTTGCCTTTCAATAGGAAAGTCCTGAAAGTAGAGACAAGGGTCAATTGACATGGACATGGCTGCCTCAGGGCTTCAAGAACTCCCTGATCATCTTTGGGACAGCTTTAGCCTCGGATTTAAAGGCCTTTTCGGCAAACCAACACAGCTATACATTGTTCCAGTATGTAGATGGCCTCCTCTTAATAGGTAAGACCTATGAGAAATGCATGGAAGGAACACATCTACTCCTTAATCTCTTCTGGGAAGCAGGTTACAAGGTCTCTTAAAGAAAGGCTCAAATTTTCCAAGAAAGAGTCAAATACCTTGGCTTCTACCTATCACAGGGACAGCGTCAACTTGATTCAGAAAGAAAACAAATGGTCTGCTCAATTCCTGTCCCTACCACCCGGTGACAAGTCCGCAAATTCCTTGAAGCAGCTGGTTTCTGCAGTATCTGGATACCTAATTTCTTCATCTTGGCCAAATTCCTCTATGAAACCACAAAGGGAGAAGAATAGGAGCCCCTACCTGGGAATCTACACAACAGAAGGCCTTTGAAGAAATCAAATGAGCACTCACTAATGCCCCCAGACTAGGACTCCAAGACTTAACCAAATCGTTCTTTCTATACAAATGCGAGCACACAGGTGTTGCAGTTGGGGTTGTAACACAACTACTAGGATCTTGGCATTGTCCCATGGCTCATATCTCCAAACAGCGTGATTCTGTCACCCAGGGCTGGCCACTCTTCTTGCAAGCACTTGCAGCCACAGCCTTCCTTGTGTCAGAGGCCAACAAACTGACTTTGAAGCAAGAACTGACAGTTCAAGTACCACATTCAGTAATAACATTACTATAGTACAAGGGACAATACTGGCTAGCTAATACCCAGATAATCAGACACCAAGGAATATTGTGTGAGAATCCACTTATCTGCCTAGAAGTAGTATGAACCTTGAACCCAGCCACCTTACTACCCGTTGGGCCTGGCCGGCCAGACCATGATTGCATTGAAGTCAGGAATGAAGTGTTTTCCAGCAGACCTGACTTGACAGACCAGCCCTTCAAGGACCCTGATGAAGAATATTAAACTAATGGTTGCAGCTTTGTGATGGGAGGAGAATGCCTTGCAGGATATGTTGTGGTGACCCTACATTTCATCGTTGAGGCAAAACCTTTGCCTAGGGGAACCTCAACACAAAAAGCAGAGCTCATCGCCTTGACCTGCACGCTTCAGCTGGCAACAGGAGTGTGTGCTAACATATATACTGACTTTAAGTATGCCTTCATCACCTTCCATGTACATGGAATCCTGTACAAAGAGAAGGGCCTAATCCATTTAGGGGAAAAAGACATAAAATATAAAAAGAAAATTCCCAAACTCTTAGATGCTGTGTGGGTCCCCAAGAAAGTAGCAGTCATACACTGCAGAGGGCATCAAAAAGAGGATGGCATAACTGCCCAGGGCAACCACAGGGCAGACCCTGTTGCCAAACTGGCATTGGCTGAGGAGATGGCCAGCCTTACAGCTCTAAGTGCTTCCCTGTTTCTTAGTCCCTTAGCCGAATGGAACCCCAAGTACTCACCTGAAGAAGCCTGGTTTAAGACTGAAGTGGGGAGTCTCCTCCTAGATAGCCATGTGCCCCACTGGGGGATCCAAAGTGTTGATGGCATCCCCTTTGAGAAACTCGAAGTAGGGACTACCTTCTAGACTCTCAACCAATGAGTTAGGGAAAGGTTCCCTGTCAGTTTAACCACTGAATTTCATCCCTTTAAGCCAGGAGACTCTGTCTGGGTGAAAGAGTGAAACATTCAGCTCTTAAAACCCCTGTGGAGGAGCCCCTTTCCTGTCACTGTGTCTACCTCCACTGCAGTTAAGGTTGCTGAAATAATGCCCTGGATTCATCACAGCAGATTTAAACCTGCAGCTGCAGAGTGGGAATTTATTTCAGACTCCTCCCAGCCTCTGGAAGAAAACATCAATTGTGCTGACAGACCAAGGGTAAGACCTCAGCCCCGCTCTTTACACTGGAAGCTGACCAATCTACGCATGGTGGAAGCCTAAGAACAATGTCTCATCAGGATGGGACTCTAGTAACCTCTTTGGAGTCTGTTTCTCCACTGTTGGTGGCTTTAAGGTCTTAGTTGGGATAGTACTCCTTCTCCTCAGGACCTGCCTCCTTCTCCCGTGCCTGTTGCCTCTTGTTATCCAGTCAACTGCCTCCCTCATAGAAGCTATAGTAGAAAGAAAAACTATAGCAAGTCTTCATGCTATGGAGGTACCAGCCTCTAACCCAAAAATTAGAAGGAAATGATGCTCTCTGACCCAGTCCTAGGTCTGAGCATCAAAGAGGCAAGCTGTGCCTCTTTGCACTGTGCAAAGAGCATGCACTGTGGCAAGCTGACCCTACCTGACCATTTCCTGCTCAAACAAGTTAGTTTCTGACTACACGCCACCCCCCCACACCCCCTTTCTCAGGACTCTGGCTGATGCGGCAGTCCAAAAACCCACTTAAATTATTAAGCCATTTCCTCATAGTTTAGCAGCCAATTAATGTTCTTCGTATGTTCTCCTTCCTTACGTGGAATGACTATAGCTGTGTAGGAATGCAGAAGTACAAGATTGTACAATTGGGGCTCAGTCTTTGGATAAGAACCCACTGAGCTGGTGCCAGCATTAATAAATGCTGCTTTCTGCTCATAGCCTCAGTGTCCTGTCTCTCTGTTCGAGAATTCCACAACAAAACAAAGCAAGAATTTCTACTCCTCCTACCACCATTTTAGATTGTACTAGAAGAAATAGTGCAACAGCAAGAAAAAAGAAATGTGGCAGATAAATCGCAAAGAAAAAAAATAAGATTTTATCTCTATTAACAACTGTCATGATTGCTTACACAAAACAATTCACTAAATCTAAAAAGTTAATTCTGCTTCAAATCATCAGGAATTTTAGTCATGTCACAGAATATAAAGTCAATGTTATATCTATTCATTAGCAATGAACAACTGGAAATTAAAATCTGCCAAAAGCAGTGCCATTTACTACAGCACCCTCCTCTCTCTTATTTTTTTTTTTTTGATTTTTAGGTATAGTTGCTTATATATAGGTGGTGAATTTTTTAAAATACTTCTCAAAAATATATTACAAGCACACACAGTGTACTACACATGTAATTTTGATGTTATGACATGCATGGTGATATCACACATAATATTTATAACTATTTAGAATAAATCACTTTTCTACTTTTTCCAAATTTCCGTTATGATAAAAGACATAAGTATACAATTTATCTCTTAACCATTTCTATGTGCACAGTTTAATGGTATGAAATACATTCACAATGTGCTACCATCACATTTATTCTTAAAGCTTGTTTTATTTTTTAAAACTAAAACTTTATACCCATTTAACAATAACTCACTATTCTCCTTTCCTCCAGAAATAACAATCACAATTCTTTTTTTGTGTCTATAATTTTAACTACTCTAGGTACTTCATGTAAGAGGAATCATATGGTATTTGTCTTTTTGTAACTGGCTTATTTCTGGTCCAGGGCTTTGCTTTGTTAGGATATCTTTGATTACTGATTCAATCACCTTACTAGTTGCAGACCTATTCAGATTTTCCATTTCTTATTGACCTTGTATGGTAGGCTTTGAATTTCCAGGAAGTTACTCATTTTCTTTAAGTTATTCTATTGTTTGGCATATAATTGTTCATAATTCACTCTTATAACTCTTTTTTATTTCTGTAGCTTTAGCAGTGGTGTTCTTAGTTTTATTTCTAATTTTACAAATTTGAGCCTTCTATCTTTTTTTAGTCTATCTAGCTAAAGTTTGTCAATTTTGTTGATTCTTCCAAAGAACTAACTTTGGGCTTTATTGACTTTTTTTTTTTGTTTTTCTATTCACTATTTTATTTATTTCTGCTATAATTTGTATTCTCTTTTTTTTCTGCCAAATTTGGAATTAGCTAGTTCTTCTTTTTCTATTTTTTTAATTGTAAAGGTAGGTTGTTGATTTAAGAGTTTTTTTTGGTTTTGTTTTCTAATTCCCTTGTAATTCTATTCTTCATTGTTTTAAGAGTGTGTTGTTTAACTTCCACAAGTTCATGTACTTTCTAGTTTTCTTTTTGTTATTGATTTCTAATATTAATCCCATTGTGATCAAAGGAATGTCTATGATATATTTTTTTAAATCTACTGACATTAATTTGTGGCCCAACACATGGACTATCTTGTGTACTTAAGAAAATGTATAGTCTGTTATTGTTGGAAAATATTTTATATATGTCTAATAGATCTACTTGTTTATTATGTTTTTCAAGTCTCCCATGTCCTTCCTTGCTTTATATCTGATCATTCTATACATTATTGAGAATGGGTTATTAAGCTCTAACTATATCAGAACTATTTTCCTTTTCTATTGTGTCAATTTTTGGTTCACATATTTTCATGGTCTGTTAGCAGGCGTGTAATGTTTATAATTATATGTTTTCTTGCTCCCTTGAATCTTTAATTAATGTATAATGCCCTACTTTGTAAACTTTTATGATTTAAAGTCTCTTTTGTCTTATACATGAATACAGCACCACTGTTCTAGTTTGGTTATTTGCATAGAATATTTTCCATCCTTTCACTTTTAACCAATTGGTGTCTTTTGATCTAACTTAACACAGAGTTTTAAATTATTTTAAAAACCACCCCAAAATTTACAATCAGAATTATTCAAATAATGTAAGGGCTTTTTTTTTTTTTTTATCTCCCATTGACACATTTAATGTTAAACAAATTTGGAACCAATTTTACTTCTTCATTTAAAATACTTCAGAACAACAAAGAAGCTTTAATTTGCACAAGGCAAATTAACTTTCATAAGGCATTCTTAGAGCAATTATACTAGCTTAGATGGTAATTAAATCATACTTCAGCTTGAAATAGACAGAAGTATCTGAAAAGGGGAGCCAGAAGTCGGTCATCTGCCTGGAGCAGTAAATATCAGGATTCTCTGCCTGGCTTCCCACTACCACAGATTGCAGCACCTATAGGTGACAGCTGTGCATTTCTGGGCACTTGAAGCACAAACTCCTTCAGCAGCCCCATCGCCTCTTGTTCACAATGGGCACTGTACCCCTCTGTATGCATTTGCTATAGTTGGCAATCAGGTGATGGAACGCCTCTTTGGTTGGGCTTTTAAAATGGACAGTGGGAACCATGTTGTCTCATTGTTCTTGCTGCTTACCAAAGCTATGGGAGTGCTATCACATCAAAACTCCTTTACTCTTGACCTCCTGGGAGCCCATTTCTAGGGACTACAAGGACAGGAGAAAAATTTGTCTTCTATGTAATACAAAATAAGGAATTCTCAGAGTTCTATTTTCTATTGTTGTCTCCTTTTAAAAAAAAATTTCAGTTGCAGTTGACATTTAATTTTATATTAATTTCAATTGTACAAAGTAGTGGTTAGACATTTGATGTTTTTATAAATAATTTATTTTCTTATTTTGAAATGACAACATACCATTTACTAGATTTGTTAAAGTACATTTAATATTATGAAAATTGTAACACGCTTCACCAGGGAGGATTATCTCTAAACTCCTCCGCCTCACTGTGCCAGGAAATGATCACTATTACAAAAGTATTCAGATGAAGCATTTATTTGTAACTCACCTTTTTTTTACTCCATTTAAAAATCAAACTTCTCTAGGAGCAGAAAATTTTTCCTCGTTGGGCATCAAAGCCTTGTAGAACATCTCCCTGCAACAGGCATCTTCGTTGAAGACATTAATCCTGTGAAAACTCAGTTTCAAGCTTATTCTGAAACAATTAAAAAAAAAGTTGTGTTTCTTTACGACAACTCCTGCTTTCATTCCATTTTTTCATAAGATGGACATTGAGTTCAAAAGCTGTCCTTGCATGTGTGATCTTGAGCAAGTCACATAACTATTTCCTCATGTAAAGAACAGGAGTAGGAGACTTATCTTTTAATAGGATTTGTAAAAATGAGGCACACCTTATTAACCACAGATTTAATTTTTCTTCTGAGACCAAAGGGAGAAGTCAAATTTACGTATTGAAAGAATAAATCCTAATAGAGCAAGGTTTCTGCCATATCCTTTCCTCTGCTTTTTGAAATCAGGAAACAGATTTTCCTTTGCAAAGGGGCACCTCTCTTACACAGTTAGGCAAACAAAGAATCTTGATACTACACATGACACTCTATTCTGTAGCCAAGGATATCATTGTGTAATTTTATTTTTGAAATTTGACAGAATTTTTATTTCACAGTAACCTAATATTATCGATAAAAGTGAGCTGGCAGTTGAAAATGGGTGATGTTGGAGTAACAGTTAACTAGATCATAGAAAGATATAGTTCATAGTTAGCCGTAGATAGCAGAAGACTTTACAATGGAGTTCTGAAGTTCTGACGTGGTACTTGAAGCTGAAAGTTGCTACGTTACCACAAAAGTGAACACAGATTGAAATGAACAGTATTAAAAATTTATATAGATAGATTTATATTGTATGTCTCCCATGTCGTATTTACAGCTGAATATAAATTAAAGGACTGCTTGCACACCAAAACCAAATGCTTTGTGTGGTAAGATCCCCCAGCTGACTCACAAGAGAAGCGTCCACTCCTTGGCACAGGTTTTGGGATTATCCCAGCCTTGAGCTCATCAATAATTTCTTCAGTATCCTTAGGTGTCAGATCCTCATAGTAGCTGTCATTTATTTGTACCATTTATTTGTCATTTACACAGGCTCCTAAACATTCCACCTCTATAAGAGTGAAAAGTTCTGAAAAAAGGTCTGAAATCAAAAAAGTTTTCTGGTCTGAAATCAAATGGAGTATCTGGGTTATTCTCAGGAGTATCTCTGTGTACAAGCGAAGCTCCTTCAGCTCCCTTTTGCACTGCTGCCTCATGCAAATTCCTTATATGTTTTCCCCACCTGGCTGTGAGGTCAGACTCCTGGCAGGAGTACTGCAGAGAAGAACAGGGCAGGCTAAACTGTTTGCCTTTCACAGTGGTGCCAGGTGAGAATCATTGTGTAATTTTTAACCATAATCACAATCCACAGACACATAGACTAGTCGGTGACAATTTTAATTCTATTACGACACAGTATCAATTGACCAATGCAATAAATAGAGCTATTCATTGTTGGCGGGATTGAGAAAGTTGGGCAGAATGATGTCATTGATTTATTAAGCATCCTCAATAATAAAAGAAAAGAATCTTGGTTCAACAAAGTATACAATTCCTTGAATATGCCAATATGTGAGACTGAAAATCCATAAGAACCATCAGCCCTAAAAAATTGGGGAAATTTTACAACTTACCATGTCCACAAACTTTGTCATCTCTTCCCTGTTTAAAATAGAATTATAAGTAATATAGCCTTTGAAACAGAAAAGGGCTCTATGTAATGGTTTCAGAAAAAGCAAGAAAAAATGAACTAGTCAGACAGCATACTACTTCATGGCTTATTTTGTATAGGAAAGACACCTGAAAAAAATGGTAGGGAGTCTCATCCTTCAACAGCAAAATTTATCATCCCAATGTCTTTAATAGATGTGGGGAATAAAGATCAGATTGGAGTTACCTTGGGACTGAGGACGACCCTTGAATCTAGGACTATACCGACAGGGTTATGTTATGTGGCAAAATAAAAAAAAAGACATTAGAGCAGAATCTTGCCACAAACACTTTAGAAAGATAAATGAAGAGGATAAATAAAAGACTAAGAGGAAGAAGATGAGAAAGAGCAGGAAGAGGAGAAAAAGACACTGCAAAAGAGGCAAAGATGGTTTTGCTCAGTTTGTAATTCTCTTTAGGATCCTCTTTAAGCCAGTTTAACATCCATGCTCCTGAGGCTATAAATGAGAGGGTAACATGGGAACCACATTGGCGTAAAACACCAAAAACAATTTTTCCTGGCCCACAGACCTAGGAAAAGATGGCTTTAAATGAGTGAGCTGCCCAAATCTGTATAATAAACTAATAGTTATTACGTAGGAGCCACAGGTGCTAAACTTTTTGGACCAATATTTAGCTGACGATATGCAAAAGATTCAAAAAGAATTGAAACATAAGAAAGAAGGTGAGACTTGATACTATGACAACTGTGCTTACAACAACAGCAATCACAAGCTCATTGGCATAGGTAGTGTTACAGGAGAGCTTGAGAGGGGCCAGATATCACACATGGAATGGGATGATGATATTGGGATCACAAAAGATCGGCCTAATCATATATATACTCTACATAAACGGTGGCACCAGCAAACACCATCACATATGAACCAGACATCAGCAGAACACAGGGGACATGGTGACTAGGCAGAGCAGGCACTTGCAAGTGGCCACATGGTGATCATAGGCCACGACTGGTAACACAGAGCACTAAAAAAATAAGTAGGTAATAAAATAAAAATTTTTTTAAAAATTGGTAGTTATAAAATGGTCATGGGGATGTAAGTACAACATAGGGAATATAGTCAATAATATTACAATAATTATGTATGATGCCAGGTGGGTACTAGAGTTATGGGGGAGATCATTTTACTGTAGGGAGAAGGCAAGAGAACTCACATGTTAAATCAAGCTACACTCAAGACTGCAATATGCGGATCAGCTCTGCAGCCATGCCAGGAGGACACTTGTAGAACAAAGGAAGATTTCTGCTGGGATTGCTAACAGCCCATTCCCCACACCTGTGGAAAGGGAAACAGGAAAAAAACAAAACAAAACAAAACAAAACAAAACAAAACAAAACGGTCTTTAAGTAGCTGCCCTACACAAATAAAATCATTCATTCTCTATGGCTAAAACCATAAGGAACCTACGGATTAAAGTCTGGGAACTGCCAGCAGGCCCTTCATGCTACATACTTTTCCCCTTCCCTTCCCCACTGTATGCCCAGGTCAAAGGAAATGGGTAAACTAAGTCTTTAAATTATAACTCACAGGAACTAAAGAATGATATATAAACCAACACTCAGGACTTTTTCTCTCTGTCTTAGGTTTTAGTCTTTGCTTTCCCCCTTCTTTAATAAACTTTCCTTTTAACCCTAACTTTGGCCTGTGTGTTGAATTCTTTCTACGCTCTACACGAAAGAACTCTCCTCTTCTCTCAGTGCAGAGCTTGGTCTCTCCGCACTTGGGGAAATTTGCTCTGTCTTGCATCTATTCCATAAATTATATAAAAGTTTAATAACTATGCCGCATGCCCAAACTAATATATTGAATGTCGATTGTATCTAAAAAATTTTTTAAAAATTAAAAAGTGATAAAACCCAGAGCACTCAGACTTGACAAAAAAAGCGGAAGAAAAATAGCTGAGTTATGCATCCTGTAAAGGAGATGATGTTCCTCTCTAAACTAAAGTAATTAGCATTTGGGTGTAAGTGCAGAGAATAACAGAGGACAGATAAGGAGGAAAAACTACATGGGAGTTTGATGGTGTGGATTCAGACAAATTAGACTAATTAAGCTTAAGTTGCCCACCATGGTGATCACTGTTTTTAACAAAAACAAAAACAAAAACAAAAACTAAAACAAAAACAAAAACAAAACAAAACAAAACAGAAAAAAATAGGTGCAGTTGGGGTTCAGGTTTGCCTGTCAATTCCATAAGATTAACTGAGTCACAGAGGAACCATTTCCCATAGCCATTCACTTCTCAGGTATAATCTGCAGGAACAAGGGTAGAAGGTGACATTAACAACAGATCCTGACTCTGTCTTCCAGAGAGCTGGATCTACTGATTTACAGCTCGGGGTTGTCTGAAAACACATAGCAAGGCATCCAAGGAGCAAGTCTTCCTATAATTATTCTTGATGATCCCTCATTTCCTTCTTTACTCCTACTCATGTTGTCTGTCTCTGTCCAGAAAAGAGGCTGGTAGAACCCCAATGTCTCTGCACATCATTTCCTCCCTTCTCTCAAATCTCCTTAAAGGATCAGGGCTGAAAAGATCAATAAATAAGTGGTGTTCCCCAGAACATTTGCTTTATGAAGTTTGTGGTTTGAGAGGAAATCATCAAGACAAAGATGATTCAAAACTCACCTTTCTTTTCCTAGAGGTCTCATTGCTATTGGACCTTACGGGCCCTTGCACCCAATATTCCTGAAGGGTTCAAAGTGTTTGATAATGAAGGAGGCAGCAGCATTCATCAGCACAGTCCTCAGTCTTTGGCACGCTAAAAGAGATATTAAGGAAGCAGGCCATTGTTTCTATTTGAGAATTTGCCTGCAGGTCTTCTTCACTTGCAAGGTGGATAAAAAATCTTATATGAACTCCAAAACAATAAATTGACTCAGATGAGAACCTATTCCGCGCCTTGTACTTCTGGGAAAATTCTTAGAAGTGCAGAAAATTATTCTCTCCCTGATGATTTCCTTCCACGTTAAATGAGCCCACTGAGGGCAGAAATTATTAAACCTGTGTTTACATCCTGTGTCATAGACCTCACATTGGACCCTTTGAGACTCAGTGTCCTATTCAGTTTATTATTTCTCAACAGGAATTTCTAATCACAAATGCAGAGGAATGAGTATCTCCCTTTGTCACGTCCTTTATAATTCCCTGCAGTCTATGCGTAGTTCTACAAGAGAAAAGTCTTTGCACGATCACTTGCCATTTCTAGCAATTTCCTACAAGCTTCTGGGATTACATTAGTAAAATATTAGATCATAGCTTTAGCCTTGTCCATGCTTATAGAGTTTACTTTCATATAAGGATGTTATAGAGAGTAAGAGTGGTTAAGAGAGTAAAGGTGGGCCCTCAAGTCAGACTGAGTTTAAATCGAGACTTTAGACAATGACTCATATAGGTATATTTATATCTACTTATACCTCTGTATGTCTATAAAATGAGGCTACTAAAAAAGCTGTCTCTTAGAGTTGCTGTGGAGATTAATGGATTAAATTACCTGAAGTATTAGAATAATGCCCGAGACATAAAAATAGCTTGATGAGTGTTGGTATCTCTGCGACTGCTCTCAATACATATTCGTTATTGCAGTTTGTCAACTTTGGCACTGTCAACATTTTGGACAACATAGTTCTTTTCTGCGGGGCTGGACTTTATATTATAGGATGCAGCAGAGCATCCCTAGCCTCTAACCATTGGATGCCAGTACCCCCCTCACCAGTTGTGACAATCAATACGTATGTTCTTCGGACATTGGCATATGTCCCTCGGGTGGCAAGATCAGCTACGTTTGCCACTGGGCTACACGTATAGCCCTGACTTCTGCCATAACTGTCTCTCAGACAGTTCCATTTCATGTCTGCTTACGTGCCTCAAGCTCAAAGTGCTCCAAACCAAATTTAACACTTTCTTATGATTTCTAGTGCTAGTGCTGTTCCTCTGAGTCATCATTTTCAGTTATTTTTACCACCATCCAGGCAACTAATCCACAAACTAAATTTCAGTTTTTTCTTCTCACTCACCATCTTTATCCAGTCTCCACATCCCAGAGAAATCCACCTCCTTGAAAGTTATGGCTTTTCCTCTCACTTACACAACTTTTGTAGTCTCTCTTCGTTTGAAATTTTGATTACTCTAACAGTTTTCTAACTTGGACTCCTATGGAAGATGAGAATTAGACCTTATTTTATATTGAATAAATTTGACAAGTAACAGTGTGTAGGTTTAAGGTGTACAGCATGTTTCTTTGATATGTTTACATTTTGTGATGTAACTGCTAATGTAGTGATACTTATCACATTACATAATTATAGTACAATATTATTTTCTGTATTTATTATGATATAGGGATGAGGCATGAGGACTAAATGTTAAAGTTAAATAAAGCTGTATTCAGAGCCTGCAATGTGCTGCCAGAAACCTACAGAACAAAAGGAGATTCCTACTGGGATTACCAACAATTTACTCATACTGTGAAGGGGAAACAGTCTTTAAGTTGTACCCTCCACAAAATAAACCCAACCATTCATTCTCTATGGACAAACTGTGGGGAACCTGTAGAACAAAACCTGAGATTGCTAATTCGCCTTTCACACTGCATACCCATTCTTTTATGCTACATATCCATATCATCAAAAAAAAATTTTTTTAAAGCAGGTAAACAAAATCTTCAAACTGTAATTCATAGAAATCAAGAATGCTATATTAACTGAATTCCCAGAACACTCGGGGACCCTCTCAGCCTCTCACTTTTTCTTTGTCTTTGAGAGACCACTTTCTGGCTATGGAGCTTTATTTCTTCTCTAATTAACTTTTCTTCTGTCCCTAACTCTGGCATCCTTTGAATTCTTTGCTGCATGCAGTCAAGGACCCTAACTATCTCTCAGTGGAAGAAATTAGTTCCAATGGGGGCGATGGGGGGTGGATTCATCCTATCTTGTGTCAATTATACTGTGCATTAGATCTCAATGAATTATTTACTAGTCATTACAAGTTTGCGCCCTTCAATACCATCATTCTTACCTTCCCCATTCTCATACTCTGGTAACTACCATTTTATTCTGTTTTTTTTACAGGTTGAACTTTTTTAGATTCTACATATAAGTGATACACAATATCTCTCTTTCTCTGTCGGACTTACTTTGCTTAGTGTAATGTGCTGAAGATCTGTCCATGTTGTCATGAAAGAAAATCCTCCTGAGAAATGGACCCTTTTCAACTTCTCCCACGATCACTTCATGTGAACATGTGCGTACATAGACACACACACACACACACACACACACACACACACACACACACATACCAACAGATACACTCTCTTCCTCCTCCCATTATGGTTATAATTATAAATTAGGTCAGAGCAATACCCCTGTATTACATCATTAGTACTATTTTAAGCACTATTCATAGCTAATCTGTATTATGTAATGATTGTTTTTGTCTCCATACCCTTATTTTTTGTTTTTCTTATCATTCCATAGATTTTATCTTAAATTCTTTTCATTCTCAAAAACATTCACACTCTTCCTCAGTTTTTAAAAATTTCTTCTTAGTAGATTTAGTCACTGGCATTCAAATTCATCCTCTTGAAGAGACATTTCAAGAAATTTTTTGACAAACTCTCATCCTGACAGATTGCCTTCTGGAGGTGATGCAAATCTAAAATCTTGGATCTTTCTTTATTACCAGACTAGAGATTCCCTTTCTCTCTTTCATGTATTGAGTCATCTTTCCTGAATTACATATTTCCCTATTCTGTTTTTTTTTAAGTCATTTTGGCACAAAACATACTATCTTGGTTTCTTGAGAAAATATGTATGCATGGAATGCAAATTTTATTGACCTCATGTGTCTGAAATTACATTTATTGTACCTTACTATTTATTGGCCATGTGCATGGAAATAAAGAACTAACTGAAAGTCATTTTCCTCAAAATTCTGATGAAATTGGAATAATCTTGAGAAGTTCAACACCCTCCCGATTCTTGATTTTTTAAATAGATTATTGATTTTTAAAATAAATACTGGTTTACTCCAGTTTGGATGTTTCTTAAGATCCCATATCTGTTTCCATTGTTCTGAACATTCACAATATTTCATCTTGATGATGTATTTATGATTGTACATTAAGTCCACTCAGGAAGCTCAAGTTCTTTGGTTATGAAAATGTTTCTTAAATTATAAGAATAGTTATTTCTTACACTTTCTGTCCTCTTTCTGAAACTTTAATTATTCAGATTCTGAAATTCTGGATTTGCTTTTTTAGTACTGCATTTCCTCTTCTATTCGCCATCTTTTCCCTCTATTTCTTGAGAGATAATTTTATTTTTTTATTTCATAACTTTTATTGTTTTGTCCTTTCTGTTATCATTTCTAATGCTCAAGGGTATATTTTGCCTTCTTATAATATCTCTCAAGTTTAATTCTCATTGAGCTGTCTTTATTTCCCCTTCAAATTCTTTCTGTTTAAATTGTTTATTTCATATAGAGGTTCTCTGTAAATGTCCCAGCATACTCACCCATATATTAACATTTAGGAGTGGGGTTTAAAAAGCTAATTGCCATCTCCGTGTGATTGCTTAGTGCTTGTCAACTACAAATTTCATTCTCTAAAGTTTCATTTCAATGGAGGAACTCTTGGTGGTAATACTATTAGGTCTTTTTTCCTATGCTGGTTTGTGTACCCAGAGAAGAGTCTTCCAATGCTCCTGGAGGATCTAATTCTAGCTTTCAACATTCTCTGAGCTCAGTGGAGAAAAAAAAAGACCATCACTCATTAGGTGGAATTTCTGCTTTATTGTCTTATTTTTATTATAGTAAGCTCTTCCTCAAATGTGCGCATCGTCTCTTAGTTTAGAGACTCTGCTTTACTTTCTTTAATAAATAAACCTCTAGTCTTTTACTAGGTGATAATAGAGGCAGTTGTCTGGCTGCATGTAAAGGTAGAGAATGTCTGAAGATCTAACTACTTCTTAAACAGACTTTTAAGCATTCCATTTCTTCTGTCTTTACCTTCATGGCATCTTTCAAAGAGACCTGATGACACAAAATTCTGGGTATATGAGCGAAAATATGGTATAAGCCAGTTGTTTTCTTGGTTTCCACAGTTCTATCCATCTTAATGCCAGATATTAAGAGTATGCCAAATCAGATACTTTTCACTTACCTACTTTCTATCTTTTAAAATTTTGTGCTTGTTGTGACTGTTGTTTTTTGTTTGTTTGTTTGTTTTTTGTCCTTGTGAGTTAATGTCAGATAAGCATCCCTTTTCTGTCATGTTAGTGAGATTCAAGGAAAATAAAAGTTACCTACATTGTCTGTCTTTTACCACAGTCCTCTACTCCATTAGTAGCTTACTAAGTCCACAGGAACTTGGAGCTTGGCAGGTAAAGCTCCAGATCTTGAGGAGTTCTGTTCTACATAGAGTAGATGGTGCTTGGACCCTACAACTCCACAAATAAACTCTTTATTTTAGAAATTTTACCTCTTCATTTTATCCAATGAACGTTTGTTGATCATTTAGATGGCAAGGCACAGTGAATATAAACAAAAATGAGATCTAGGTCTTGTCCCTGTGGTTTCTCAACATATCAGAGAGGAAACCAAGTGTGAAACAGCGGTTGCCAAGGTGGAGTCATTTATGCTATGTGAAGAATAACAGAGCCAGGAGGCTATGAAAAAGTTTGTCTTAATACACGTTACACCCAGCATGTTTCCCTTAAACTTTTCAACTTCTCGGTCATGCCTGGACCTCATCTCTTCCTCACCATGAAAACAAGTTCATCAACTAGCATCCTTTGCATGTTGGACTCAGCTAGTTATCGATTAACCTAATCAGAATTCTTTGTTTGCACACAGAGGGCCAGATTAAACTGACAGATATACCCCAAGGCTTTACAATCCCTGACTTTCTTGTTCCTTTCAGAATGTACTTCACATAGTTACCTGAATCTATGGTTTCCAGTTGCAACCTGACACTCAAATAAATGCTTTTTTATTTTTCTTTCTGCTTAAGCTTTCTTCCTGTTTTATACAAGGTATCTAGATTTTTACTCTTACTTGTTGCTGTTAGCCAATTGCAGTGCTAAATTCTTTATATACCTTCCCTCATGTCACCCTTACAGCCACCCTCTAAATCAGACATCTTTGTCTTAGATATAAAAAACCCAAACTAGGCTGTTACAAGGCCAAAAAAGCTCCTGCCAGAGCAAGTCATACTTATGTATCTATGAATAATTTTTTTTTACTTTATTAAATTTATTGAGGTGACATTGGTTAATAAAATTGTAAGTTTCAAGTGTATAATTCAGTGATATATCATATGTATATTGCACTGGGTATTTGCCAGTCAAAGTTAAATTTTCTTCGGTCACCATATATAGGGCCTCCTTTAGCTTTATCAACCAACCCCGCCCCTCCTCTGGTACCACTAAAATGTTGTCTTTGTCCGTGATTTTTCTTTTGTCTTACTTGTATGCTGCTTTCAGTTTTATATCCCACATATGAATTAAATCGTATGGTTCTCAACTTTTTCTGTCTGACTTATTTTGCTTAGCATGGTAATCTCAAGATTCATCCATACTGTCGCAAATGGCAGTATTTCATCTTTTCTTTTAGTAGAGTAATATTCCACTGTATATATGTACAACATCTTTTTTACCCAGTCATTTATCGAAGGGCATTTCGGTTGTTTCCAAGTCTCGGTCACTGTGAATAATGCAGCAATGAACACCGGGGTGCATAAATCTTTATGGATAAATGTTTTTCAATTTGGGGGTATATACCAAAAGAGGGATTGCTGGGTCCTATGATAATTCTATTCTTAATTTTATGAAGAAACTCCGTCCTGTTTCTCATAGTGGCTGAACCAATTTGCATTACCACCAGCTGTGTCTGAGGGCTCCTTTTCCACCGCAACCTCTCCAACACTTGTTGTTACTTGTACTGTTGATGACAGCTACAGGTGTGAGGTGGTATCTCATCGTGGTTTTGATTCGCATGTCCCTAATAGCTAGTGAAGTTGAGCATCCTGTCATGTTTGTTGACCATTTGCATGTCATCTTGGGAGAAGTGTCTGTTCTTGTTTTCTACCCCCTTTTTTTGGGGGGGTGGGGGTTGGAATTTACTTTTTATTTTTGAAAATAAAAATATGGGGAGTTATCTCTGGACTCTCAATTCTGTTCCATTGGTATGTGTGTCTATCTTTCTGCCTTGGCATGCTGTTTTTATTATTGTTACTTTGTAGCATAATTTGAAGACAGGCAGCGTGATACCGCTGCCATTGTTCCTTTTCCTCAGGATTGCTTTGTTTATTTGGAGTCTTTTATGATTTCATACAAATGTAATGATTTTCTTTCTATTTCTTTAAAAATATCACTGGAATTTTGATGTTGATTGCATTAAATCTGTATATCGCTTTAGGTAATATGGCCATTTTAACTATGTTAATTCTTCCAGTCCATGAACACCAAATTTCTTTCCACTTCTTTGTGCCTTCTTCAATTTCTTTGAATAATGTCTTATCGTTTTGTATGCCTAGGTGTTCACATTCTTCACTGGTTTACTCTTAGGCATTTTATTCTATTTGACTGCCAAAAATGACATTTTGACTTCTACATTCCCAATTTGGATCTCTTTTATTTCTTTCTCTTGCCTGATTGCTCTAGCACAGACATCCATCATGATATTAAACAAGAGTGGTAATAGCAAACAGCCTTATCTTTTTCCTGGCCATAGAGGAAAGGGTTTTAGTTTTTCTTCATTACCTATAATATTAGCTGAAGGTCTGTCAGATATGGCCTTATTATGTTGAGGTACTTTCCTTCTGGCCCTTTTCCATCAGGTGTTTTAATCATAAATTGATGCTATATCTTGTCAAATGCTTTTGGGGCATCTATTAATATGATCATATAATTTTTATTCTTTATTTTGTTTGTGTGGTATATCAAATTAATCAATTTGCATATATTTATTCATCTTGTGCTTCTGGAATGAGCCCCACTTGATAGTGATGTTTAATCTTTTTAATGTATTGTTTTATTCGATTAGTTAGCATTCTGTTTAGGATTTTTGAATTCATTTTTATCAGAGATATTGGTCATAGTTGTGTGTGTGTGTGTGTGTGTGTGTGTGTGTGTGTGTGTGTGTATGCGTGTGTGCGCGTGTGCGCACGCGCATGCTATCTTTACCAGGTTTTGGTACCAGGGTAATGTTGACCTCATAAAATGAATTACGAAGTATTTCTTCTTCTTCTTCTTCTTCTTCTTCTTCTTCTTCTTCTTCTTCTTCTTCTTCTTCTTCTTCTTCTTCTTCTTCTTCTTCTTCTTCTTCTTTCTTCTTCTTCTTCTTCTTCTTCTTCGTCTTCTTCTTCTCCCCCTCCTCCTTCTTCTTCTTTTCCTTCCCCTCTTTCTCCTCCTTCTCTTCCTCCTCCTCCTCCGTCTTCTTCTTCGTCTTCTTCTTCTTTCTTCCCCTCCTTCTTCTCTTTCTACTTCTCTTTCTCCTTCTCCTTCTCCTTTTTCTTCAATTTTTTGAAAAACTCTGAGAAGAACAGGTATTATATCATGTTTGAATGTTTGGTAAAATTGGCTAGTAAAGCTATCTGGTCCTGGACTTTTACTTTTGATGATCGTTTCAGCATCCATACTGTTGATTGATTTATATAGGTCTTCTAGTTCTTTGTGATTCAGTCTAGGAATTCGTATATTTCTAAAAACTTGTAAATTTTTTTCTAGGTTATTGAATATGATGACATACAATCTTTCATGGTTTTCTCATATGTTCCTTTGTATTTCTATGGTATCTGTCAGAACTCCTCTTTCATTTCTGAATTTGTTTATTATATCTTTTCTTATTTTTCCTTAGTGAGTCTAGCCAGGTGTTTGTCAATTTTATTGATCTTTTTGAAGAACCAGCCCTTTGTTGCATTAATTTTTTGCATTAATTGTCTTTTTGTTCTCCATTTCATTTAATTCTGATCTAATTTTTATTATTTCTTTCCTTCTGCTGACTTTAGGCTTCATTTTTTCTCCTTCTAGTTTTAAAGACGTAATGTTACATTATTTATTTGGAATTCTTCTTGTTTCTTGAGATAGGCTTTTACTGTATCCCAAAAGTTGTGATATGTTGTATTTCATTTTCATTTGTTTCTATGTATTTATCAATCTCACCTTAATTTATTAAAAATCTAGCACCTTGAGATCTTTCTTCACCATCTTTCTGGAGATTTTCTTAATCTGTGTTAGGTTTCCTGTTTCTTACATCCTATATCTTCCTGCTTCTTGGTTTCCTTCCTTAATATTTAAAATAAATTTTATTTTTTGGAACATGTTTAGATTTTTTTAAAAATATATTAGAAACATAGTTTCCCTTACTATCAAAATCCTATGGTGAATTTGTTAGAATTAAAAAACAAACTAACTAACTAATATCGTTACTTATCTTTAACTAAAATCCAGTCCTTAACCAGATTTCCTTAGTATTTACTTAATGTCACTGTCACTTCTAGAATCTCATCGAGGCTACCAAATTACATTTAGTTGTTATGTCTCCTTAGACTTCTCTTGACTGTTAATTGTCTTTTTTTTTATTTTGATAGAGCAAATACTCCATTAATTTTCTTAGAAAAGATGCATGAAATGCAAATTTTATATATGTTATGTGTCGGAAGTTGCTTTTATTTTGCCTTCCTATTATATTGATAGTTTGCTAGGGTATCGAATTCTATACCTTAAACTGGAGGTTATTCTGTAGAGAATGTAAAATGGAGGATCTTTGGAAGGAAGGCACTTTAGCGTGGTGGTATTATACTGAAAATAGGAAAACAATTGGAAGTTCACATACTGAATGTTACCATTAAAACATGGTTATAAAGAAAGACAATTTCAGACATACCAGATGTGATTAAGACATGCAAGGTGTGGCTAGGTTAGTTATTCTACAAACTTGTTTTCTTCTCTTCTTGGTCTCAAGACTAGATTACATTTCACAGAATTCTTAACAGTTAAGTACAACCAGGTGACTGAGTTCCAGTGAACGGAATATAAACAAATGTTAAGTGTGCCAGTTTCAAACTCAAAACACTTCCCTTTCATAATTTCTCATGGTGTTTCCTTTTTGACCAACATGATTCAAGAAAGCATGTATTGAAGATGACAGAGCTACAAGACAGAAGGATCTTAGGTCAAGATTTATTATTTTTTGGAGTCTGCCTATCATTTAGAAAACATATGTTAAATTTTTCATGAGAGAGATGTAAGTTTAAAAAAGACATGCATATATATGTATATATGTATATATGTGTGTATATATATGTACATATATATAATTTGAATATTTAAAGTTTTTGTAAGTATTGAAAGATAATTTAAACAACTGGAAAGAATGTTGAGGTGAATTAATAAGTACATAGAACTGAACAAACAAAAACCCAAGAGCATTTTGTAATCTAAAGAGAACTTGGGTTGTGAAGGAAAAGTAATCAGTATATTTTACTTAGATGTACAAAGCTAATCACAGGTAAAGGTGTGACTACATCCTTATAATAATATAAATCTTAAATATTAATCTAACTAAAAATAAATTGTATTGAGAGGGTAGAGTATTTGGGAAGTATATTTATGATACTGGAAGGTGAAAAGTGGGTAAATTTTGTTTCTCAAACTTGGGTCAATTGGCAAAGCCTGAAACTGAGAAATCGAGCAGCAACTGCATGTTATTTAGAAATATGGAGTTAAAGACAACAAAAAGAAGAAGAAGAAGAAGAAGAAGAAGAAGAAGAAGAAGAAGAAGAAGAAGAAGAACAACAACAACAACAACAACAACAACAGCAACAACAACAAGAGCAACAGCAACAACAACAACAACAATAAGAAAGAAAGGAGATATCTGTTATTAGCAATGTGGATAAAAATAAGGAAGATGACTCCTTGCCCTTTAGTTTATAGTTTAAGTGTAAGGAAGGTGAACAGAAAACTAATGAGTAAATGTAAGTGTGCATAAGATGACTCAAAGGCATGCAGAGAAGTCATTTTAAGTGCTGGGAGTGGAGACAGGAGGAGAGGTCAGAACAGATGTTCTATTCTGTCATCTATTCTGTCAACATGGAGCCATGAAATCATCAGAATGTGTGAACACAACTTCTGACCCTTTGGTACTACTAGAGAGTAAAAGTCAAGAAGTAGACACGTAGGAGATAATGCTGTGAACACTGAAAGTTAGGAAGCAGACCGTAGATAGGCCGATGGGTTTGCACTTGTGCTGAGAGAGAAGCTAAAGGGTTTAACCAAGGGAATGTTGTAGGTAATTCTATTCAAAATATGTGAAGAATGGATATCCGGAGAAGGTATATGTAGCAGACAGGATTTGAAAAAATTACCTCTCAATATTGCTTTCTTTTCGCTTGTATAAATGACGCTGTCTCCTGTAAACAGGATGAGCTATCTATTACTCCAGTGATTGTGCTGTTAGATGGTACAATTGACCTTAAATTAAAGAGATTATCAGAGCAGCCTTAATCAAATTACACAGCATTTATAAAGCAAAGTGTTTTCTCAAGCTATGTTGTGAGGAGAAGTCAAAGAGATTCAAAGCACAAGAAGGAGCGAGTGTGCTATTTGTTGCTGGGTTGAAGACAAGGTGGAATCATGACCAGGAATGCAGGCAGCTTCTAGAAGCTAAGTGTGATGCCTAGCTGACAGCTGGCAAGGAAATGGAGATCTCATTTTTACAACCACAAAAAACTGAATTCTGCCAATGACCTGACTGAGTTTGAAAACAGATTCTTTCTCAGAGCCTCCAGGAGGGAATGCAGCGTGGCCCAGACCCTGATTTTGGCCTCGGCAGAAAATCCAGCTATGCCATTCTATACCAGACCTCTAACCTACAGAACTGTGACTAAGAAGTGGGTATTCTTTCAAGCCTCTAAGTTGATGGTAATTTATTACAAATCAATAAAATGTAATTACTAATGTAATGCATGATGGTAGGACCTCAGGTTAATGAGAATTTTAGAGTATTCCAGACTTAAGGTAAGAGAGTTTTAACAGACAGTATAATGAAGAGAAAGGGTCAGAAACCAGGGAATTTAAAAAGATAGCGTCATGTAAACTTTGAAGATCAGATATTAATGGTTAATGAGAAAGAGGAGCCCAGAATAACAACCTCTAGAGTAGCTAACTGGGTAGAAGATGGTGTAATTAAGAAAGGATGACAGGAGGAGAAACAGTTCTGGGACCACAAGAGGATGCTGAATTCAATCTGAGTATGGACGTCAAGTAAATATTTGGATAGAGAATTAAGAACATAGGGAAGACAAAGAACATACTAATACTTAGTATTCTAAGTGCTCCAGAGGTTAAAATATATTTACTCGTCAAAGCAATCTTATGTAGTGGTAACTATTATTAAACTCATAATGTAAATAAGGTAAAAAGACTCAGAGAGATTACCTGTCCAGGTCACAAAAGTAATAAGTGGAGAAATTTGAATTCAAGGTCAATCAACCTGAGTCCAGAACTCATTTTCTTAACATTTCTGTTATAGTACACTATAGATGTCAAAGACACCGAAAGATAGATAACATTAAAGCTGTGACATATATATTAGATCAATCACAGAAAAATGTAAAAGAAAAAAAAAAGTATTGTAAATGGCAAATGACTCTGCTCCTGAATACTTCTCCTTTGGAATTCAGCATGGGCACTGGAGGATAACTAAACTGCTCCCTCCCCATACAAGAATTCAAAATTCTTAATGGGAACTGATACTTGACGAATATTGAGTCTCAAAGGGAGCAGTGTTAACTTATTGACAAGGAATGTAAACACAGACTCAATAATCTCTTTCCTCAGGAGCCTGATTAAACTTTAATCATAAATAAGGCTTATTTTCCAAACAAGTTGCTGAGGTCCACAGAGAATAAGATAAATTCACAATATCAGCCAACTGATGATTTGAAGCGTAAAGATGGTACCTTGGCCTCGCATTGAAGACATTTTACACAAATCCACAAATGGAAGTGGATTACATCTTTCATTGTCAGGACTTTTGTCTCCTTCAGGACAGTGAGGGGAAAAGAACACTTAGGTCTGGCAGAAGTGAGGTCTCCAGGCAAATGAAATTGGTAGCTGAGTCTTTGTTCTGATGTTTTCAATCCCACAGTTACAGCATTGGAAAGGTGTGGGGAGGTGACCTGTCATTCCTAGATAATTCTTTGTGATTTGGAGGTAAGATTGTATAAAGGGAATGGGTAGGAGAAGTGTAGAGCTCTAGGGGACACTCTCAGAACTTTGACTAAGCCTGATATTTAATGTCTGAAGGGTAAAAGAGAGAGAAGGCAGGTTGGGTGCAGTGGGGATCACAGTGGGGATCACAGTGACATGACTGTCTTAGAACTTCAGGGATTTTTAGGAAGTGGTCCCAGGCACAACACTTGGCTTATTTGCTCTCCAGCTCTGTGGCCTTGACTCACCTATTCATCTCTCCAAGATATTGTTACCTTACCTCTGAAATGTGGACATCACTTTTTGTGCCCACGCTGAAGGACTTCATTCTGGACTGTGTCAGCCCAGGGGAGGAGACAAGTTACAGTTGAGATTTGAAAACATGAAAGAAAAAGGCAAATGAGAGAAGAAAGTTAAACTCTGGCTCTTCTACCATAGTGCTAACCCAACAATCACACTTGAGCCTCGAGAGAACAAATTCTAAGTCTAGAAACAAGGGATCTGAGTTCTTTCTCAATGTGATATTTCTCTGTCATTTCCTCACAGATCACACTCTTGCAGATAATGACTATGGAAAATGACTCTTCGGTAACTGAGTTCATCCTGGTAGGATTTACAGACCAACCTCAACTCCAGTTCTTCTTCTTCTTCCTCTTTTTATTGAACTATATTGTCACTGTGACAGGAAATTTGAGTTTAATTTATCTAATATATCTCAATCCTCACCTTCACACTCCCATGTACTTTTTCATCTTCAACCTATCCTTCATAGATTTCTGTCACTCCTTGGTCATTACCCCTAAATTGCTGATGAACTTTGTATTAGAGAAAAACATTATTTCCCTGGCAGGATGCATGACTCAGCTATTTTTTTTCTGTTTCTTTGTCCATTCTGAGTGCTATGTGTTGACAGTCATGGCCTATGATCGCTATGTAGCCATCTGTAAGCCTCTGCTGTACACAGTCACCATGTCCCCTCAGGTCTGTTCTCTGCTGATGTTTGGTTCATACGTAATGGGGTTTGCTGGTGCCATGGTCCACACAGGGGACATGGTTAGACTGTCCTTTTGTGATTGCAACATCGTCAACCATTACATGTGTGACATATTCCCCCTCCTACAGCTCTCCTGCAGTAGCACCTATACCAGTGAGCTGATGAATTCCATTATTGTGAGTACAATTGTAATAATATCTAGCTTTATTATTTTCATTTCATATGCTTTGATCCTCTCCAATATCCTCAACATCTCATCAGCTCAGGGGTGGTCCAAAGCCTTCAGAACCTGTGGTTCTCACATAATAACTGTTGCCCTCTTCTATGGTTCTGGGTTGTCCACACATCTCAAGACCTCTTCTGATGGTTCTATAGACCTGGGGAAGTTTTTCTCAATATTTTATACCAATGTAGTGCCCATGTTGAACCCCCTTATCTATAGTCTAAGAAACAAGGATGTCTTATTTGCTCTGAAGAAAACCCTTAAGAGAAATGCAAATTAAGCAGAACAAATGTTGCTGTGTTGTTGAGGTGTGTATGTATACTCTGCATGTGTTCGTGTGTGTGTGTGTGTGTTTGTATATGTGTGAGTGAATGTTTCCCCATAATTTCTGCAAAGCAAAGCTCCTGCTTTATATACATTTTTTTCTTTCTGAGCATATCATTTAAACATGCAAGCACATTATTAAATCTCATGATTATTTTTAATTACATGTTTACTCCCTGAACTGACCTTTATTCTTAAAACCATGCTTAAGATAATCAGCTTGATTTCTGCTCTTTTTTAGACCACCTTTCATTTTGCCTCTCTCCACATACTTTTCAGACATAATCAAACAATTTAATGAAATGCTTATTTCCCGTGAAAATAA